>JAQQSO010008231.1:0-10115 GCA_028658305.1 Pachyuromys duprasi
CCTCATGGTCCACATTAACCCATATGCTAGAACAATTGTCTAGTCAAAGTAGGAAGCAAACACAATCAGTCCACAGTCTATGATCCGGTAGATTTAAATAACATTATGTAACAAGTAGAAGGAATGAAGTAACAGTTAGGTAAGCTCCATAGGTAGTTCTGGACAGAAATCAGGGAAGATTCTATTAACAGGAATATCTTGGTACAGAAAAATTTCTTTTAAGACTGACCTAGGTTTCAAAATTACTTTTGGCTAAACTAGATCAATATCTAACACACTCCAGAGTAACATAATCAATGTCACTCAACAGATTTCTGCTCAACTCCTGTGCCAGTTTACTTAAAATCACAAGGGAACACATTGTAGCTTCTGTGAAGTCTGGCCACATCATCAGCTTCTGAGAGTGGAATAACACCTTTAGTGTGAAGGTTCTGGAGCATCATCTCTTCAAACCCCATCATTTAGTTTGGTATATGATCCACAGAAAGAACAAGCGATCTGCCAAAGATCACATGGTTAATCATTGTCAAAATGGAGCTCTATGCAGCCTGACAGTTTTATTTCTATTCAGTAGGTTATGTGAAGCATTTCTTGTATCTGTTTTCTATTTTATCTGAATAGCAGGTGTGGGACTTGATTAGTTCTTAACTGGAGCAAAACAAAGCAGAATTTCAAGATGACGATTAGCTTTGGGTTTTTGTTTTTGTTTGTTTGGCTTTTTTATATTGATAAAAATTTGACACATCTCTCTGGATGCAATTTTGTGTTTTTTATTTTTATTTTCTACAGGGTATGATGAACTTATAAACCAAATAATCAAGTATAATATTGGTTATTGAATCAAACATGGGTTAAACTAGACCATTTTAAGACACCTGGAAACAATGGAGTTGTGTTTCACCAAAGAGAATTTAATAGTCAAGATTCTGAATCCAAAATTTTAGTTTGAAATCCCAACTCAAGAGCGTAGTGGGTTGGCTCAGTAGGAGTGAGGGCTTGATGCACAAGCATAAGGATTTGAGTTAAGATTCTGGCCTCTACATAAAAACACCAGTATAGCTGCATGTACTGTAATCCAGGCACTATGAAGGACAGAGCCTGGCCTTCTGGAGCGTGGTGACTGTTAGCCTGGCTCCATGTTCAGTAGAGAATTTAATAGTAGAATAAAAGGTCAACAGTGACAGGGAATGACACTCAAGATCTTCCTGTGTTTTCCACACATGTGCATTTATACTATGCACACATACTATATTCACATACACAGTGCAAAAGAAAACATGAAAGAAGAACGCAATCTCAGTTAACTCCTGGCAATTCTATGTCCTCAAAGAAGCCAATTACTCTAGCTCAGGTTTAGTTCCTTTATTCATACTGGAAAGCTTGACGGCCCCATCTAAGACAGACACATGATATGGTCTCTTTGGTATTACTGATGTTAGTTTATAATTGGAAAAATTCTAGGTATTAGACATGTTTAAGTATGTGAGTTTTAAGTAGCAATACATTTATATGTAGGTATAAGTACATATATGTAAGTATATTTATATATTTGTATATTTGTCTTGGCTTTGGTAACTAAGATTATTTTAGCTGTGTCCTCATAAGACATTGTACTCCTACAGTGTGGATCAGGTCTGCCCTAATTTTGCTTCCTGGGAAATGGGATCTTTCTCCTCTTCCTGCTTGCATCTTCCAAGACAAACATATACTTGGAGTTGGGATGGCTCACCTCTCCCAGCTGTGTCTGCTATGGCTTAGTGTCATGATTTACTGTATTCTGCTTTTCAATTTAAGTTCCTGGTGAGTACTTCATATTTTTGTTGTTTATCTTTCCTAGATCTACCAGAAGCTTCTGTGTAACACATATATGAATCCTCTTATGCAACTGAAATAACAAATCTAGACATAAAGCCTGTAAATGAAGAATGTGGCAATTTGGCTGAGCCTTTGATTTATAGTGAGGCAGAGATAATGAGCTACAACCCTTTCATTATACTCAATATGTAGCAAAAGTTAGGTGCTCAAGAATTTGGAGATAGCATTTTCATTCTAATGTAATTGTAGACTCAGAGCAGGTGGAAAACGGACAAGCAAGAGGCCCTGTTCATCAAGTTACTGCCTAGAAAACTTGTGAAAAACCAGTGTGAAGGAAGAGAAGAATGGTAAGTACATACCACTCACTAGCATCTTCTTTTTGAACTACACCTTTTTTATTTACAAAGACCCTTTTATTGCCCAAATCTTACTGCGCAAACCCACTCACCATACCAAACCAATGAGGGATTTTCTTTTTACTATAGTGCATGTAATTCTGTGAACTTGAGTATCTTTCCCAAGTTCCATTGTGTAGGAACTGGAGGAAAACATATTATAAGCTATGAACTTTTTCTGAATCATAAACTTCATTCCTCAAGACTAAATATTAACATATTCATTAAGTTTTTGTGTTTTAGAATATGCTTTTTTCACATTACCAAATAAGGCCAGACACAGTGGGGCAACCCTGGGGTTCAGGAGCTTGAAGGAGGAAATCCACATCCACTGTGCCTTGTAGTGACTTGCATGCCAACTTGGGTTACAGAGAAAGATCCTGACTCAATCACACAAGCAAACAAAAATTCCAGTCAATTAGTTGGTTAACAAAATAATGTTATTTCTAAAGGAGAGAAAGAACATGCAGTCAGGTAAGTAGGTAGAGAGGAGATCTGGAAGAAGTTGGAGGAGAAGAAATAATATGATCAAAATATATTGTAGAAAATTCTCAAATAATAGATTTGAAATCTTTTAAAACTTAGAAAAACAAATTAAGAAGTAATTTCATAGGAGTATGCAATAGAGAAGTTGTTGAAAATGATACTCAATGCTCACACAGACATTTTAGAGACTTGGATAACCTCAGAAAGCCCTCCTTATCATAGGAATTTAGGACCCTTAATTAAGAACCACTATTGTCGCATAGTCTGCAAAATGGCCTATTTGAAAGAACCCTGTCCCAATTATAAAGACCTTAATACACAGGGGTTTATTTTCTCACATAACAAGAAGTCCAGATATATAACAAGTCTCAAGACTGAGTGACTCAGTAGCAGGGTTTGCATCATCCTCAGGCCAGGGACAACTGACTACAGTAATTCTAGATACAAAGCCATAAGGGAAAAGAGCACCTCTTCTTCCGCCATCATTTAAGAGAAGTGGCCTTTCCTAGAAGCTCATGGCAGATGCCACGCTGGTTTGTTTTGAGTTCAGGTCATTTCTGAGCTCATAACTCTCCAGAGAAATTTCCTTCACATCAACCAGGCTTGGGCTTCAGCTATAGGTAAGACCAGTTTTCCTGAGGGAGAAGGCTGTGGAAAAGATGAATAAAGAAAAGGTCTAACTCCTACAGGAAGCACATAGAGCACACACTGAGATGGGATGCAACAGTGCTCTCCAGAAGCCAGCACTTGAGTGTATGATTGGAAAGGTACAGTACCCAGAAGAGACAATGCTTGAGTGAAAATCTAAATGCTGTGTGGCAGAATTGTTTGAACTGCATACAGCACAATCACAACAGTTAAGAAATGTTTAGCAACAAAAGGCTGGATAAATAAATGAAGTGCTATTCAGCAATTAAAATGATGAAACACTATCATTTGCAACAAAAACTAAAGAATGAAACAGGAAAGACAGAAATGTGCATAAAGCACCATCTCACTCTTATGTAAAATCTAAAACAATTGACCTCACAAAAAATGAAGAGTAGAACACTAATATGTGGAGTCTGGAGGGGAGTGGGAAGGAATGAGAGACAGGAAAATGGCTGATTAGTGGTGCAAAGTACAAGGTTTTGCTAGGAGAAATGAATGCATTCCTTTAAAATAGGTACCAACAACTGACAGTTTGGTCAATGACGTAATGTGGTTTATAAGTTTTTAACTTAAATGACAGGAAATTGCTGCCGTGTAGGATGCAAAGACTGCAGCAACAGCCTGCTGCAGTAGCTCACTCATACAGTGCAATAATCAAGAATCAGACAGGCAAGTGCTACCTGCTGAGTAGTGTCCTGAGCTGGTAAACAACTTCTGCTCATGACCCCTCTTTGTCTGGGAAAGTTTTATGCAATGTTTGCTATATAGGTATACAAAATGGGTATACAATCATTTACTGATACATTCTGAGGAATAGATCACAAATTTGTTTGTCATTATTTTTGAGTTAGATCCTAGGGGATCTATTTGTAATTGTTCTCATTGCTATGGCAAAAGAACTCACAAGGCAACCTACGGAAGAAAGAGTTTGTTTTGACTAATTGTTTGAAGGTATGATTTCCATTAACGGGAAAATTATGGGAGCAGTAGCATGAGGCAGCTGGCCAGTGACATTGCATCTGTCATCAACAAGCAGAGAAAGGCAAATGCTCATGATTTACTTACCTTCTTGTTGGTTTTTTAGTCCGGACCTAGGCCATGAAATGCTTCTATCCATTTTTATGCTGGCTCTTCTCACTTCTGTTAAAGAAATCTGATATATATATATATATATATATATATATATATATAACTACTATCATGTCTCCTCATTGTTTCTAGCTGCTGCCAACTTGATGATCAGTATTACCATTGCAAGTGTCATTGGTGAAGTGCAGCACAAAGAGTACATTCTGTATGTTCAGAGCCACGGCTGTCACAAAGGCACTCAATGCACTACAGGCTGGTGTTGTTAGGAACGCCTTAGAGTAATTACATAATTCACTTTAAATTTTTGGTCATTGCATGTTCAGAAACTTTTCACATTTGCCAAAGTTTTATGACTCCTCACATTCTACTACATTATGACCTTATATGGGGTTCCAGATCACAGTTGGAGTAGCTAAGATCTAGGAACTTTATGTTCAACAGAAACTAATCATCTCTGCCAAGGTCGGTGGAGCTGACACCTAACTATCTACAAGACTGTGTTAACTGAGTCAGAACGAAAGTCTCCAAAAGAATTCTCTAGTATTATCTTGGGGAGATGACTCATCAGTTAAGAGCTGTGGCCGTTTTCCCAGAAGACCAATGTTTGATTGGCAGCACTTACTTGGCACCTCACAACTCTATGCAACTCCAGTTACAGGCAATCTCTCGCTCTCATGTGGTCTCCACAGGTACTGCACACATGCAGTACATAGGTTTTCATGCAAGAAATAGGCTCATACATATAAAATAATGAGAAACCATTTTAAATAAAAAATCTAATATTTTTAAATCTAGTTAATATTAAAAGGTAATTCTTTGAATAAAGAACTTAGACCTCTTATAAATAAAATCTTGTTATATACAAGAAAGCCCTGGGGTATTGCTGTTATTACTATTATTGTCATTGTTACTTCTACGGATGAGGAAACTGAAACCCAGAGGATGTTGAGCAGTTTTCCCAGGTGTGTAAGCACTGCAGATGGGAGAGCTGAAATCAGACTCCTGTACTTCTAATCATCCAAGTAGAATTTGCTAAAGTGCAACCCATATTCCACCTGTGTCAAACTCACGGGGCTCCTTATTTTAAAATGTAAACTCCTCACCCCTATCCAGGCCCACTGAAACAGTATTCCTGAGATGTATCTAAGAACTTCACATTCCTTGCAAAAGTATCTGAGTGACCAGACTTTTAAAAATACTAAAAACAGTCAGGGATGATGGCACATGCCTGAAATACTAGTACTGAAGAGATGGAGGCAGGAACTGCATTGTGAGTTGAGGGACTCTAGAGACCTGCCTACGAGCACCCTTTGAAAAGAAAAAAACCAACAGAAATAGCAGAATTTCCAAGATTTAAGTTATATAGTGGTAAATGTTGCCATATTTCCCTGTTTTTTACGGCATAATTAATCCATACAGCACTTTGTTATTTAAGTCAGTAGATATATATAATCATAACATTGTTCATGATAATCATTTGCCTTTCTAAGATATTAGATATAGATAGATAGGTAGATAGATAGTATATGATAAATAGATAGATGGATGGTAGAGATAGATAGATAGATAGATAGATAGATAGATAGATAGATAGATAGATAGATAGATAGAAAAAAGCACCAGATTTCAATCATTTTATCTACCTTATCCTGTCTGTACATTACATGTAGTTAATTCTACAAACTGGATTTTCATTTATCTCAACTTATTTTACATATATATATGAAATGCACTCAAGAAAAAAGTTGATATATGCATTGTTACGTAAATTAAAAGCAATTAATCCTTCTCAAAATTAAGAAACAGTTACCAAAGCCATGATATATTGTATTCCTGCTCTAATCTAGTGCATAAACAGGAAATAGAAGCTACTTTTTAAAGTGGGAAATAGAGACAGGGGCTGGAGCCATGGCTCCATTATTTAGAGTACTTTCTGCTCTTCCAGGGGACCAGGTTTGCTTCCCAGCACCTACACGGTGTCTCACAGTTACCTGTAACCTCCAACTCCAGGAAATCTGATGCCTCTTCTTGCCTCTGCTGTCACTGGAAAAACAAGTCAGTAGTAAAGTGTGCTCAGTGCTCTTCTAGAGGACCAGAACTCGGTTTCCAGCATCTATGCTTTGCATCTTACAACCATTCTAGTCCCAGGAGATATGATCCATTCTTCTGCTCTCTTGTGGTTTCTTTGGGCACTTCCAAACATTTCATACACAGACACATACAGATACATAAACATACATGAATCTTGAAAAACATTTTTTTCTGCAAAAGTTGTTGAGATATTTGAAAAAGTGTTGCTTTGTTAGTGGGAGGTAAGATAAATATGGTGGGTAAGAGAAAATTTTACAGTACTATCCATTCAATTTTGAAAGCCTTGGATGTAAGATATGGAACTGACATCACAGAGAATCGTTTTTTCTAATCAATACTAGCTATAAGCATTGCAGGCCTTGGTGTTGCTCATCACATTTCTGAGCATACTTCTCCCATGCAGTGGTTCCCAAAGATTCAGAAACCTGTAGATGGTCAGACCAATGGCTGAACACAAGTAACCAAGACCTTTTTTGATGTGAGTTTGGCTTTGGGAAGAGCCTTAGAAATTTTGGTCCAATCCCTGAGGCTGCCTATTGCAATTTACAACAGAATCATCATCACATTTCACCATCCAATCAAGAAATGACTCCTTGTGTAAAATTAGAAAGAGTAACATCTGAAAATGAAGACTTTCTATTTTTGTTCCGCTCATGAGGCCCTCGACTAACAGACCTTCACTTTTCCAATAATCTTTAGATGCTGGGTATCTGTTGGAACTCCTGCGGGCTTTCAAGAGGACCAGCTTCCATGATCAATACCACTTAGTGATTGTCAACTTCCTGTAGCCACTAACCTCCTCATCTTTAAGGATCTTGCTGCCTTGTAAAACTTCTTGGGCCATGACTACACTACCACAAATGCAAACATTGGGAATTGTCTTCACTTGTTTCCTTTTGATGACAGGCCTGAAACGGAGACAATTAAAGTGAGGAAATCTCTCTCTCTCTCTCTCTCTTGCTCTCTCTCTCTCTCTCTCTCTCTCTCTCTCTGTGTGTGTGTGTGTGTGTGTGTGTGTGTGTGTGTGTGTGTGTGTGTGTGTTGGGGAGGAACTCTCAGAAAGAAAAGTTTCCAGATGCTCTTATATCTGTCTTTGCCCAGTCCTCTTAATCCTTCCTTCTTACCCACTGATCTTGGTCTCCATCTGTCCATCTCACTTCTAGCTTCTATAAACTCCTCATTTCCTCCCACATATTTCTGCTCCCTTTTCTGACCCTTCCACCTGCCTTTGTTTTCTGTGATATCAATTTCTTTTCTCTTACATTTTCTGTTTCTTCTAATAGATCTCGTGTTCTGTCTCATTTCCTTCTGTCTTTCTCAGCTCAGTTCTAAATAAATTTCTTTTGTCTTGAACACAATTTCTCTTTTCCAACTTCCTAAGTTTTATTTTAACTTGTTTTTCATGTTTCAGTTTTTACATCCTAATATTTCTAATTCCCTCTTCTACTACACATAGTTTCCAAAACATCAAGAAAAAAATAGTTTTAGGACTTTTTTTTTTTTGCCTGCAACAGAACTTTTACTTAAATTCTAAATAATTTTATTTAGTTCAGGTTAATAAACTTAAAAGGCTGCATTCCACTGAAAATTATTTTCAAGATGTTTTAGAAATCTTGCATTCCTTCTAAACTGTAAATCTTTATGATCATTGATGTCCATTTATGTAAACAAAATCTTAAATAAAGGCTAGAGAAGTTGCTTAATGATGGAGGTGGCTGTCTACTGTAAATGAGGCCTTAGACTTGCTCTCAAATAACAAACCCACATACCAAATAAGGGCAGTTTTTTAAATCTCCTAATCTATTATTTAGTGTGTGTTCATTGCTTAATTTACTGCTCAAGCCCCCCCTTTTAAACTTTTTAATGTTTTAATAACATATAGGAAGTATGTTTTTACATAAATCAATAGAGTGTGTTTACAAGGTCTACAAAAAAAATGGTTATGACCCAGTACACCAGAGCAAAGCCATCAGTGTAGAAGATAAATAATAATTAAATATTTTTCTTTATTTTTTAGAATTTCATGCTACACATAATAGATAATTGGTACTCTCCATGACCTCCTCTGATCCTCCCCATGACCTCCATAACACAACTCTTTGTCAACATCATGGCTTTGCTCTGCTTTGTTAATGAAGACTCACTAGTTCAGTTGAGGCTACCCTAAACACAGACTAACTGGAACACAGCTGCACTCACTCAGGTGCGCATTGCCTATGAGACTTTCCTGCCTCCGAGGCACAGTGAAATAGCTGTGGCCTACAAAACCAAATCTGCTTAAGGTTACTTTAGAAAATAAACTTGATGGTCTCTATGATTAATACATTTGATCCCCAAATATTTATAGTTCTTCACATCTAACTACCTGAGAAGAAGCAGGTAAAAGTTTGCCCCCATCCTTCCTTTACTCATGTAAGTTTTACTCCAAAATGATAGAGCTTGCTTTATCAAAGAGGATCTTCTTGGACCGACTACTTTGGAAAATAACTGGGAGTTCCATTACACAGTTAAATCGATAGATAATAGTTGATCTAGCCACTCCACTCAGAAGTGTTTAGTAAAAACAGGAGCATGTGCTGTACTGGGATGTACAAGGAGTTTTATTTACTGTAAATATATTGGAGTGAAGCATTCATCAACAGGAAAACAGGTGAATACATGATGATAAATTCATACAAACTCAATGAAAGTATTACAATCTACAGAGATAGAATACCTCTCAGAAATAAAAAAATATCCATACATATAACAATATAGGCTATCTCTAAATAATTTTGTAACAATAAATTAAACAAATTATAAAATATTAAATTTTATATATAATGGATATACATGTATATATAACTAAAACTGATAATATACCTAAGTAAACCACGGGGAGACAAATGTTTAATTCTTTTTAATTTTTTTAATTTATTTTTTATTTATTACACTTTATTCACTTTGTATCCCAGCTGTAGCCCCCTCCTTTGTCCCCTCACTATCCCTCCCTCCCTCTTCTTCTTCTCCCAAGTCCACCTATAAGGGAGGTCCTCCTCCCCTTCCATCTGATCCTAGCCTATCTAGTCTCATCAGGACTGGCTGCATTGTCTTTCTCTGTGGCCTGGTAAGGTTGCTGCCCCCTCAGGGGGAGGTGATCAAAGAGCCAGCCACTGAGTTCATGTCAAAAAACAGCTCCTGTCCTATTATTTGTTTTCTCCTACTTCCAATGTCCATCCCATTTGTCTTTCTTTTTTTTTTATTTATATATTTTTATCTCAATCACAGGTTAGGTACTTTGAATCCCAGGCGTAGCCCCCTCCCCATTCCCTCCTACCCTCCCACTCCCTCCCTCATCTCCTTCTTCCCCGCCCCCTCCAAGTCCACCAACAGGGGAGGACCTCCTTCCCTTCCATCCAACCCCAGCTTATCCTGTCTCCTCAGGGCAGGCTATAAAGTCCTCCCCTGGGATCTAGCCAGTCTGTCACTCCCCAGCTTATATGGGGGAGGGTCAAAGAGTCAGCCATCAAGATCATGACTGAAACAGTCCCTGTTTCCCTGAATAGGGTCTTCAGCCCTACACCAAGTTATCATGGGCCCCATCCGTGC
>JAQQSO010008232.1:0-10114 GCA_028658305.1 Pachyuromys duprasi
TAGATTGCTTTTGGCAATATGGTAATTTTCACTATATTAATCCTACCAATCCATGAGCACGGGAGGTCTTTCCACCTTCTAAGATCTTCTTCAATTTCTTTCTTCAGAGATTTGAAATTTTTTTTCATATAGGTCTTTCACTTGTTAAAGTTTTTCTCAATGCCTTTCTTTCTTTCTTCAGAGATTGGAAGTTTTCATTGCAGAGGTCATTCATTTCCTGAACAAGATCAGGGGCAATGATCAACAATAAAGCAAAGTGTCAGGATGCAAAATAATCTTATAAAATCAGTAGTTATTCTATATACCAACAAAGACACAGAGAAAGAGATCATGGGCACACTCCTATCCACAATAGCCTCTGAAATAAAATATTTTGGAAAAAATCTAATAAAGGATGTTTGGCTTTGTTGGAGGAGTGTGTCACTGCTTCTAGTACTCTCCTTTTCTGCGGTCAATTATTAGAGGTTGCTTATACCATGAACAGTTTTTCTTCCTCTGAAACGATAGGTACAGCAATACTAGGTAGGTACAATGCTCCTGGGTACAGCAATTTAGGTTGCCATCCACA
Source organism: Pachyuromys duprasi (assembly GCA_028658305.1). Classification (NCBI taxonomy): domain Eukaryota; kingdom Metazoa; phylum Chordata; class Mammalia; order Rodentia; family Muridae; genus Pachyuromys; species Pachyuromys duprasi. Next base: position 569 of record JAQQSO010008232.1, read on the forward strand.
GTTCTTTAGAACTTGAAGTGCATTGTTCCAGACTCTTCTGGCTTTCAAAGCTTTCACTGAGAAATTAACTGTTATTCTATGGGTTTTCCTTTATTTGTGACTTGTGTTTTTTCTCTTTCTGCTTTCAACACATTATTTCTTCACTTGGGTCATTACACTAAGACACATCATCAGGAGTTTAGTTTCTGGCCTTTAAAAAAAAACTTCTCTTATACATTACATCCAGACTCAGTTTCCCCTCCATACACTCCTTCCAGCCTCCCCCTCCCACCTTCCCTCTCTCTGAATCCACTGCTCCTCCATTTCCCATTTCCCTTTAGAAAAGAAGAGGCCTCCCAGATATATCAACCGAACATGGCATAACAAGTTACGATAAGATTAGACACCTCCTCTCATATTAAGGCTGGGCAAGGCAAACCAGTAGGAGTAAAAGGACCCTCAAAACAGACAAAAGAGTCAGAGACACCTCACTTCCTATTGTTAGCAATCCCACAAGAAGACCAAGCTAAACAACTGTAACATAGATGCAGAGGACCTAGCTCAGACCCATACAGGTCCATGATTGTCACTTCATTTTCTGTCAGCCCCTATGGGGCCAAGTTAGATGATTCTGTGGGCTGTGTTCTCCTGGCATCCTTGAACCCTTTGGGTCCTATAATCCTTTCTCCCTTTCTTTAGTGGAGTTTTGTGAGCTCTGCCTAATGTTTGGATGTGGGTCTTTGCATCTGCTCCTATCACTTGCTAGATGATCCTCTCTGATGACAATTGGAGGTAGGCACCATTATATGAGTATAGCAGAATATCATTAAGAATCACTTCACTGACTTCTTTGTTTCCTTGCGAGTCCTGTTTGGTTCTATCCTGCTTCTCAGGCTGTTCTGCCTCTGGGTCCTGGAAATACAGTGTCAAGCAGAGGCTCCTTCTCCTGGCCTAGACCTGAAGTTGTACCAGTCACTGGTTGGCCACTCCTACAAGTTCTGCACCATGATTACCCCAGGACATCCTGCAGGCAGGACAAATTGTAGTTCAAAGGTTTTGTGGCTGGGTTGGTGTTCTGGTACACCACTGGAAGCTTTGTCTGATTATAGATGATGGCTGTTTCAGGCTCAGTATCTCCCATTACTGCATGTCTTCAGCAGGGTCACCCCTGTAGTTTCCACTGCACTAGATTTCCACATTGCCCCCCAAATGCCCCCAGTTCCAGTTGTCTCTCCCATACTCACTCCCCCATCCCACAACTTGATCTCTCATATTTCCATTCCCTCCTGTCCCCAGTCCACCCACAAAATCTATTCTATTTTCCCTTTCTAGAGAGATAAATGTCTCCCACCTTGAAACTTCTTTCTTAATTTTATTTTTATTAATTACAGTTTATTCACCTTGTATCCCAACTGTAGCCTTCCCCATCCTCTCCCAATCCCATCCTCGTTCCCTCTTCTCCCATGACCCTCCCCCAGTCCACTGATAGGGGAGGTCCTCCTCCCCTTCCCTCTGACCCTAGCTTATCAGGTTTCATCAGGACTGCCTGCATTGTCTTCCTCTGTAGACTGGTAAGGTTGCTCCCCCCTCAGGTGGAGGTGATCAAAGAGCCAGCCCATGAGTTCATGTCAGAGACAGTCCCTGTTCCTATTATTGGGGAACCCTCTTGGACACTGAGCTGCCATGGGCTACTGCTGTGCAAGGGTCCTAAGACTTTGATCATGAAGGACTGTTGGGTTTTGTCAAAGGCTTTGGTTAAAGCATTTGGTCAAAAGCATCTAATGAAGCATCTAATGAGGTGATATGTGGCTTTTTTTTCTTTCCATTTTTTATATGGTGGATTACATTGATAGATTTTAAATGTTGAACCATCCCTACATCCCAGAGATAAAGCCTATTTGATCATGGCAGATGATATTTTTGATGTGTTCCTCTATTCAGTTTGCAAGTATTTTGTTGAGTATTTCTCATCAATGTTCATTTAAAAATATTGGTGTAAAATTTTCCTTCTCTGTTGAGTCTTTGTGTGGTTTAGGAATCAGGGTGACTGTGGCCTTCTAGAATGAATTTGGCAATGTTCTTTCTGCTTCCATTTTATGAAGTAATTTGAGGGATATTGGTATTAACTCTTCTTTGAATATCTGTTAGAATTCTGCTCTAAAACCATCTGACCGTGGGCTTTTTTGTTTGTTTGTTAGGAGAGTTTTAATGAGTGCTTCTATTTCAATGGAGGTTATAAGTCTGCTGAAATTGTTTGGGTGATCTTGATTTAACTTTGGTAACTGATATCTATCGAGAAAACTGTCCATTTATATTTTCCAATATTGTGGCATACAGGTTTTTAAAGTAAGACTGAATGATTCTTTGGATTTATTCAGTTTCTGTTGTTATGCCCCCCTTTTATTTTTATTTTGTTAATTTCAATATGCTCTGTGTGTGTGTGTGTGTGTGTGTGTGCACTGTAGTTAATTTAGGTAAGGTTTGTCTCCCTTGTTGATATTCTCAAAGAACCAATTCTTTCTTTCATTGATTGTTTGTTCTATTCTCTTTATTTCTGATTTATTGATTTCATACATGAGTTTGCTTATTTCTTGCTGTCTACTCCTCTTGGGTTTGTTTGCTTTTTTGTTCTGGAGCTTTCAGGTGAGCTGTTAAATTGCTAGTATGAGATGTCCTTAACTTCTTTATAAAGGCACTTAGTGCTATGAGCTTTCCTTTTAGCACTGCTTTCATTATGTCCCATTAGTTTTGGTATGTTTTGCCTTCATCTTCATGAAATTCTAGAAAGACTTTAATTTCTTTATTTCTTTTCTGACTCAGTGGTCATTCAGTAGGTAGTTGTTCAGTTTCCATGAGTTTGGAGGCTTTCTGTTATTTCTGCTGTTGTTACAATCCAGCTTTAAACCAGGATGGTCTGATAAGATATAGGGGGTTATTTCAATTTTCCTGTACCTGTTGAGACTTGCTTTTTGACCAAGTATATGGGCAACTTTAGAGAATGTTATATGTGGTGATGAAAAGAAGGTATATTCTTTTGTGTTTGGATGAGATGTTCTGTCGATATCTGGTAGGTCCATTTGATTCATGACATCTGTTACTTTCATTATTTCTCTGTTTAGTTTCTTTCTTAATGACCTGTCCATTGGTAAGAGTAGGGTATTGAAGTTTCCCACTACTAATGAATGGTGTTCCATGTGTGATATAAGCTTTAGTAATGTTTCTTTTATGAATGTGGGTACCCTTATATTTGGGGCATATATACTCAGAATTGAGATGTCATCTTGATAGATTTATTTTCATGAGTATGATGTGTGCTTCCCATCTCTTTTGATTAATTTTGGTTAAATATCTATTTTATTAGATATTAGAATGGCTACTTCAGCCTACTGCTTGGGTCCTTTTGCTTGGAAAATCTTTTTCCCCCCTTTACTCTGAGGTAATGTCTATCTTTGTTGCTGAGGTGTGTTTTGTGTATACAGAAGAATGATGGATCCTGTTTTAGCAGCCATTCTGCTAGCCTGTTTCTTTTTATTGGGGAAATGAGTTCTTTGATGTTGACAGATACTAAACATAAATGATTGTTGTTATTTCCTGTCTTTGATGTTGGTGGTGGTGATGGTGTGTGTGTGTGTGTGTGTGTGTGTGTGCGCACTTCCCTTCTTCTGGTTTTGCTGGTGTGGAATTATTTATTTCGTGTGTTTTCTCAGGTGTAGTTAAAATCCTTGAGTTGGAATTTTCCTTCCATTGTCTTCTGTAGAGTTGGATTTGTGGATAGAAATTGTTTAAATTTGGTTTTGTCATGGAAAAAAACTTTTTTTGTCTTTCTGTAGTGATTGAAAGTTTTGCTGGGTATAGTAGTCTGCACTGACATCTGTGGTCTCTCAGAGACTGCAAGATGTCTGCATAGGCCCTTCTAGCTTTTAGAGTTTCTCTTGAGAAGTCAGGTGTAATTCTGATAGGTGTGCCTTTATATGTCGCTTGGCCTTTTTTTTCCACACAGCTTTTAATATTCTTTCTTTGTTCTGCACATTTAGTGTTTTGATTATTATGTGGCAGGGTGATTTTCTTTTTTGGTCTAATCTATATGGTGTTCTGTAAACTTCTTCTACTTTATATGCATCTCTTTCTTTAGGTTAGGGAAATTTTCTTCTATAAATTTTGTTAAAATATTTTCTGGACCTTTGATCTGGTACTCTTCACTTTCATCAATTCCTATTATTCTCAGGTTTTGTCTTTTCATGGTGTCCTAGATTTCCTGGTTGATTTGTGTCAATAACTTTATTTTTTTTTTTTTACTTAATCCTTTAAAAATTATTTATTTATTTTTATTTTACGGGCATTGGTGTTTAACCTGCATGTGTGTGTATGGATATCAGATCTTGGAGTCATAGACAGTTATGAGCTGCCATATGGGTGCTAGGAATTGAAACTGGGTCCTCTGGCAGAACAGCTAGTGCTCTTAACCACTGAGCCATCTCTTTAGCCTCAACTTTTTATATTTAACATGTCCTTTCCTGATGTATCGATTTCTTCAATTGTGTCATCTATACTTGAGAGTCATCCATCTCTTGTATTCTGTTGGTGATGCTTGTGTCTGTAGTTCTTGTTCTTTTACCTGGGTTTTGCATCTTCAGGACTCCCTCAGTTTTTGTTTTCTTTTTTGCTTTTGTTTCTTTTTTCAGGTCTTGAACAGTTTTATTCATTTTCTTCACCTGTTTAATTGTATTTTCCTGTATTTCTTTAAGGGATTTATTCATTTCTTCTCTAAAGGCCTCTATCATTTGTATAAGATTAGATTTAAGGGTTTTGTTTGTCTTTTTTGGTTTTTTTGTTTTTTTATTTTTGTAATTTGGTTGTGTTAGTATATCCAGGACTCACTATAGTGGGATAGCTGTGCTCTGAAGACTCTTGTTGATTGTGTTCTTCTATTGGCCTTTAGCCATCTGGTTGTCTCAGATGTCACTGGTGTAGCAGGAATCAGGAATGTGACCTAACCTGGATGTTCCTGGTGCATTAGGTCTTTGTAGACTGTAACATAATTCTTTCTCGAGCTGGTTCCATACCCAGTTAGCAGCCTTCTTTGGCATGTATCCATGTCTCTGTCATTGGGTCTCCAACACAATTCATGCTTCAGAAACTTCACAACTTCATGCAATGCCCTCTCTATGCCCCCATGTAGGGACACCCCTGACACAAGCCTGGCCTCGGTGTTTTTCTTTAGCTATAGAGGGAGATTTCGTAACTCTTTTCTTGTATCATTGACTCTAAAGCCAGAAACACATGGCCAAAGCTGCCAAGTTCTGCTGCTTGATGGGGCTAGAACTTCATCCCCTCCTTCAATTACATTTGTATCAATTTTGTTGTTGTTGTTGTTGTTGTTGTTGTTTTGGACCGTTCTCTTCACTGTTTAAGCTTTTCTTTATTTTGTTTTGCACAGGATAGGAGCTTAGCTGTGTGGGGTCTTGCTCTAAGTCACAACTCCCTTTATTCCATTTAATGTCCGGCTAAAGAGAATTTAAACTTTTTATTCCCTTGAGCATTGGACTTAGTTTCATTATATTTCTTGATTCCGCTTTCTCCTCAAACTGTACATTTTGTATTTCTCTTTGTATTGCCTGCTCATTTTTATTATAAATCTGTATAAGAGCAATTACTAATTAACACATAACATGGCCAGTATTAAGTTGTCTTGAAATTTTCTTTGATCCAAAGTCACAAATTCCACATTTTACCAACAAACAGCATGGTCAGGCCAGTCACAGCAATAACCTACTCCTGGTATTAGTCACTGTTCTATTGTTGTGAAGACAGCAAGACCAAGGCAATCCTTATGAAAGAAATAAATTTAATTCTGGGCTTGCTTTACAGTTTTGGAGGTTATTCCATCATGGCAGGAGAATGGAAGGACAATGGTTCTAGAACAGTAGCTAAGAACTACATCTTGATCCACAAGGAAGGAGGGGAAAGAAGGGAGAGAAAGAGAGAGATAGAGACTGGGCCAGATATGGGCTTTTGTTAACCTTAGATCCCACGTTTAGTAACACACTTCTCCAACAAGGGCACAGTTCCTAATACTATTGTGTTGTGCCCTGGTAACTAAGCATTCAAATGTATGAGCCTATGGGAACTTTTCTTATTCAAACCACCACACTGGCATTGGTATTTTTGAAACTCATAATTCCTAAAATCGGGCTAGTGAATAGTAAAGCTATTCCCTCTCAATAACACTCCCTGGGACCTTAATGATGGCTTCCCTTTTCTATTCCACAGTCCTTGGGCACATACTTTAGGAGTACTTAGTTACAGGTAGCTACCCTAACCTGGCATGTTCATACCTTACAGTATTACTTGGATTCACATACTGTGGAGATTGGAAGGAACCTTAGGGAAGAGTTCTCCTTGACTTTTTTCTTGTCTCCTGGATTTCTTCTGACATTGAAGATAAATGTGGCTGATCACCAACTAAACCCATGAGAACAGTCTTGATTCAGAAAGCACTGACAATACAGGAAAAATCTGAGTCCATTATGTAGAGGTGATGTGCCCAAGTTAAGCAGAGAATGAGGGAGGCAGAAGTGTGAGCACTCAGGACAGTCAGTGAATTTAAAAATTGTGACAGTGTTGTAGCCACTGTAAATATGATTCGGCTATATGTGTTTGTGACAGCCATCTAAGTATACATTCAATCTTCCTGCAGAATGAGAGACAATCCCCCCTCTTGAGACAGGGTCTCACTATGTAGTACCAGCTAACCTGGAATTCACATTATAGACCATACTGGACTCTGGACTCAAACTCATAGAGGTCCACCTGCTTCTGCCTCTGAATGATGGAATTAAAGGAGTGTTGCCACTATGCCTACCAGACCTCATCCTTTTTGACAATCACACTTTTAAAAAAGTTCTCACATTCTCCAAGAAGTGCATCTGAGCCACAAACTATACATATTTCTTATTTCATTTGTTTTTCAGTATGTGCTTCAAGAAAGAGGGTACCAAGGAACCTATCTTAGATGATAGTTAAGGCATAGTAAGGGGGTTTTTTTTGGCAGTACTGAGCTTTCCTTAGACATTCTTTTTCCCATAATTATATATGTGCATTGTACAAAATAATGGATTTTGTTATGCCATCTCATACATATATATCATGTAATTTGGCCAAATTCACCCCTCATCAGCCCTCTTATTGTCCTCCTCCCAATTGGGGCTTTTTTTCTTCCCATATGTCTGCCTTGTACTTTTATGCCTTCTTTTTTTTTCTGGAGATTCTTTTTAATTGAAAATAGTTTTTCCATATAATGTATTCTAATTACATGGAGGAGGGTGAGGGGAAGGGCTGTGTGAGGGAATACAGGGAGAGACAGCTAAAATTAAGCCATATTTGAGAGGTAGTAAGGAAACCTAATACAGCAGAAACTTCTTAAAATACATACATACATGAAGATGATCACCAAATACTGGGTGAGACAGGGTCCCCACTGGCAATCTCCTACAGGTAATTGAGTCCCCAAGCAACCAAGGCTGTTGCCAAGACTATAGCTTGTTCCCACAAACTGGCAGAAAGGTCCCATTACTGAAGACAATACCTACAGAACTCATTGAAGATGAGGACATTGCATTGATGCTTACATAGAGCTTTCACCCCTTCACGCCAGCATTTTTAGTATAGGAACATACTATGCAGTCTACCAAAGGGAAACATAACTACCAACACAGCCACAAAACCTTTATCTATACTGGGGAATTCCCTGTAAGATGTGCTAGAGCAATGGCGGCAAAAAAGCTTGTGGCAGTAACCAACCAATACTTGATTTGTCTTAAGGCCGACTCCACAAAATGGTTTCTATACCTGACACTGCCTGAGTCTAGATAGGCCATGGGCCTAGGGTTAAACCAAATAATGCTTGTTTAAAAAATAAAAATATATAATGATAAAATGTCTCCTAACAATAGTCTGCTAGACTGGTAGATCAGTGCCTTGTTCAGCTATCATCAGAAAAGCTGCCTCCTGCAGCAAATGGGAACAGATGCAGAGATTCACAGCCAGATATTATGCAGAGAGTAAGAGACTTTGAAACACTCAACCCTAAATAGGATTTCTCCATCAAAACCCTCTCCTCAGGGAAACTCATGGGAGAGGAGGTAGAAAGAGTTTAAGAGTCAGAGGGGAATGAGGACAGGAAAATAAGGCCTTCTAAATCAACGTGATCAAAACTTATATGAAGTCACAGAGACTGAAGCAGCATGCACATGGCATGCACAGGTTAGCACTAAGTCCTCTGCACATATATTATGGCTTCAAGTTTAGTGTTTTAATGGGATTCCTAAGTGTATAAATGAGTGGGTCTCTGATTCTTATGCCTTCTCTTGGGCTCTTTTCCTTCTCTTGCTTTGTCCTGTCCAACTTCTATGTGACACTTTTTTGGTTTATTTTATTATATTTTGTTTTGTTACACTTTTTGAAAAATAAATAAATGAGAGAATGGATGAGTGAATGGATGAATGAATGAATGAATGAATGAATGAATGAATGAATGAATAAAAACTTAGCCATTAGGGCAAAGGCTAACAACTGAACTGTCACTTGTACCTGCTAGGAGAGGATAAATCAGTTTTCTTCAACAGAGTGACACTGGTTATATCAACCACTCCAGGACAGGCCTCATATTCAAAAGTAGCTGAACAACATATAGTGGACATCACAGGGGTTTTTATTGTTTTTCCTTTCTGTGTGTGTGTGCATGCGTGTGTGTGTACATGCTTTTATTTTGTTATAGGGCTTTTTTTTTCTTTTTAGGCATGGTTTTATCTTGTTTCCTCGGTTTGGGGGGGTTGTTGGGGCTTTGTTTTGTTTTTTGAGAAAGAACTTAAAGTTGGATGGGTAAAGAGGAGGAGAAGTCTGGAAAGACTTGGAGGAAGAGAAGAATATGATTAAATATATTCAAATTTAAAATATATTTAAAAAATAAACATAAATAATAATAAAGCATAAGCTAAAAATAGATCTTTTTATATTCTGATTACAGTCCTTACTTCACCTTCAACCAGATCTGTCTCTCATTAGAAAACAAACATGAATTTAAGGGATAATAATAGAACATATGATAAATAATAAGCAATAAATTTGAATAAGACAAAACAAACAGAAGGAAAAGAGTCCAAGAAACAGCAAGAGAAAGAAATGCACAAACACACTCTGGAATCCCACAAAAGTGGAGCTAGGCAGTAGTGGTGGATGCCTTCCTCTATTCCCAGCACTTGAGAGGCAGAGGCAGGTAGATCTCAGAGTTTGAGGCCAACCTGGTCTACAGAGTAAGTTCCAGGACAGATAGGTCTATGCAGAGAAACACTGTCTCTAAATAGACAGACAGACAGACAGACAAATAGATAGATAGATAGATAGATAGATAGATAGATAGATAGATAGATAGATAGATAGACAGACAGACAGACAGACAGACAGACAGACAGACAGACAGACAGACAGACAGACAGACAGACAGACAGATAGATAGATAGATAGATAGATAGATAGATAGATAGATAGATAGATAGATAGATAGATAGA
>JAQQSO010008233.1:0-10114 GCA_028658305.1 Pachyuromys duprasi
ACAGCACAGGCTCTAAGATCAACAATCAATAAGTGGGACCTCATGAAGCTGAAAAGCTTGTGTAAAGCAAAGGACACTGTCATCTGAACGAAACGACAGCCAATAGATTGGGAAAGGATCATTACCAATCCCACTTCTGACAGAGGGCTCAGGGTTAGGGTTAGACATCCAGTTAGACCAGCACCATTTGTTGAAGATGCTATATTTTTTCTGTTGTGTGGCTTTGGCATCTTTGTCAAAAATATAGTATCTGTAGGTGTGTGGATTTATTTGTGCTTTGTTTATTTTATTAATATGGTTTATTATTTTTATTAATTTATTAATAATTTTATTGGTTTTGTTAATAGATTTATTAGTGCCATAAAATGAACAAGTGCCTTGATGCTCAAGGGATGACACATGCTGCAGAGGATGTGGAGAAAGGGGAACCCTCCTCCATTGCTGGTGGCAATGTAAATTTGTTTAACCACTTTGGAAATCAAACTGGCACTTTCTCAGAAAATTTGGAGTAGTGCTTCTTCAACATCCAGCTATACCACTCCTGGGTATATAGCTGAGGAATGCTCAACCATTCAATAAGGACACTTGCTCAACTATATTCATATTAGCTTTATTCACAATACCCAGAGTCTAGAAACAACCTAGATGTCCCTCAACCTAAGAATGGATATAGAAATTTTGATACATTTACACAATGGAATAGTACTCAGCAATTAAAAACAAGGAAATCATGCAATATGCAGACAAATGGATGGAACTAGAAAAGATCATCCTGAGTGAGGTAACTTAGAAGTAAAAAGACACACATGATATACCCTCACTTCTAAGTGGATATTAGCCATATATAGGATAATCATACTAAAATTTATAGTCCTAAAGAAGCTAAATAAGGAGGACCCTAGGGAAGAGGCTTAATCTTCACATTCAGAAGGGCAAACAGGATAGATGTTGAAAGTAGGAGAAGACAGGGAACAGGACAGGAGCTCTCCATGAGGAACCCTGAAAGACAGCAGGGTATTGAAGCAGATGCTAAGACTCATAGCCAAACTTTAGACAGAGTGCAGAGAATCTTATGGATGAAGCGAAAGATAAAAAAAACCTGGAGTAGATAGGAGCTCACAGGGAGACCAACAGAGCCAAAAAAATCTGTGCTCAAGGGTTCCTACAGAGACTGATAAATCAAGCTCAAGGACCATGCATGAAGAGGACCTAGATCCTCTCCTCAGATGCAGCCCATGGGCAGCTCAGTCTCCATGTGGGTTCCCTGTTAGGGGAGCAGGGGCTGTCTTTGACATGGGTTCAGTGGCCAACTCTTTGATCACCTTCCCCTGGCAAGGTGGCATAAGAAAGCCACAGAGAAAGAGGATCCAAACAGTCCTTATGAGATCTGATAGGCTAGGGTCCAATAGTAGGGTAGGAGGACCTCCCCTATAAGTGGACTAAAGGAGGGTCATGGGGGAGGGGGTGAATGGGAGAGAGGGTGGGACCAGATGAGATGAGGAAGGGGGTTACAACCAGGATACAAAGTGAATAAGTTATTAAATTATTTTAATTAAAAATAATAATAAAGAAAAATAAATACAAATCATAAAGTGTTATTGTTTCATTAATAAAATTTATTAATAAATTTTTGATTTTGTTAATATATTTATTAGAGTCATAAAATAAGTAAATATCTTGATGCTCGTATCTCTAGGAAGTAAAATAAAAGATCAAAACATGCTTAGGGGGAATAGTTGCAAGTTCCATTTCAGAGGTCCATGGAGACAAAAAGAGATCATCAGAGATAAATGAAAATGAGTAAGTTGGCATCAGGCCTAGATGCATCCATCCCATTGGTTTGCAAAACAAAACTGAAGGTTACCACAACACATAATTACCACAATCCTTTGCTTTTTGCATCAATTTAGCTGCAAGATATCCACTGTCGGAATAAGCCAGTTCACTAAGCATGAGTCCTTGAAGGGTATACTGGGACCTCAGTATCATTTTCATCTCTCTCTCTCTCACACACACACTCTCTCTCGTTCTCTTTCCTTCCCTCCCTCTTTGACTCTGTCTGCATACACACAGTCTTATTTATTTCTTTGTTGCTAGAGTCTCCTGTATTTCCCTGTGGCCTCCACTATGTAACTGAACATGACTGTGAATTCCTGACAAAATCCCTGCCCTGTCTCACATACTGGGATGATGGATCACACACACACACACGCACACACACACCTTGACATTCACCATCATCATCATTGTTACAAAGTCTGACCTTTGTGCAGTTTATGTGATTTCTCCTTCAATAATTAGATAAGAATTTATTGATTCCAATTCTCCATCATTAACTCAATTACTTGAAAACTAATACAAAATAGCACATGATAAGAATATTACTTTTGTGCACTTGTACACATGCACCTAACAAAAATTAAATTGTTGTCTTATGTGGTGGAGATTTTGGCATAGGAATTGGGGTTTTAGAAAGAAAAGTGGAATGGGTTAAAGTCTGACCTTCAAGTGTGAATTTCTGCCTCACCCTTATCTCAGCAAAGCAAACATCTGGCAGAAACTTCCAGAAGGAGCAATGGGCACAGCTACCTGAAAAGATTCTGTTTACTGAGAAAGGAATTGTTCCTTTATTGTTCTCTGCCCGCCCAATCCTGGAAGCAAGTCACAGCAAATATTTGTACATTTTTATTGGTACCCATAAAATCATCCTCCTGTGACTTCAGATCCTGTCAATATACCGGCCAGAAGGCAAAAACTACCTGTCACGTGACTATAAAAGCTGTGAGAAATTATGGATTGTGCAGGAACTTTCCAAAGCATCAGTAGAGAATTCTTTGAGTCTCCCAGACCTTTCTGGGTTGCTTTCCAGTTGGAGTTTTCCATAGCAGCACATAACTGAAAAATACATTTTGGTAGAATCACCTCTTTGGTGTCAATTAATTTCCTAAGAGAAATCAACAGTTACAATAAAATTTTGTGCTTTCAAAATTGCTTATATCTGAATAATATTTCATTGTATTCTCAAATCACTTGACTATTACAACCTTCATTTCAAAAGATTAATTTTAATTTTATTTCTGTTTATATGTATTACATACTGTATTATACTCATACACATATGTTTGTTACAAGCTTTATTCTAAAATTTTTATTTTAGTTTTAATTGGGTATAGGTATATATGCATTACAAATATATATGCATTACAAATTTTATTTTAAAAGATTTATTTTAACTTAATTACATATATATGTAGAATGGGCAGGGTGTACACATGTGAGTGTAGTGCCATGAGAACACAGACAGCAGAGGTGTCAAGTCCCTGGGAGCTAGAGCAACAGATGTCTGTGAGCTGCAGTGTGGGTGTTAGAAGCCGAACTTGGTCCTTGGTTGTTAACCTTGCTTGGGGTGTTCATGCTGCATTTTGCTGAAGGAAGTACATCAGAGAGTGGACGATTTGAGATTCTAAAGCATCCAGCACCTTCTCTCTGTTTGGTTGGAGAGGAAAGCTCTCAGTTTCATGTTGGTGCCACCTTGCTAGCCCCTTCCCACTGTGCCTGCCCTTTATGTTCAGTCCCCTCACTTCCACACCCACCCCTCATTACTATGCTTCCCTGTCTTAGTGGTCTGTTTTCCCTCTGGAACTTATATGCATAAGTCAAAATACATTTTTCTTACATACATTGCTTTTGTTTGTGATATCTTATCACAGCAGCATAAAATTAATATGCACTTTTAAATATAATTTTTTATTTATTACAATTTATTCACTTGGTATCCCAGCTGTAGCCCCCACCCTCATCCCCTCCCAATCCTCCCTCCATCTCTTCCCATGCCCCTTCCCCAGTCCACTGACAGGGGAAGTCCTCCTCCAATTCCATCTGATCCTAATATATCAGGTCTCATCAGGACTGGCTGCATTGTCTTCCTCTGTAGCCTGATAAGTCTGCCTCCAACCGCCACCACCACCACCCTGCTCAGGGGGAGGTGATCAAAAAGCCAGCCACTGAGTTCATGTCAAAGACAGCCCCTGTTCCCATTACTAGGGAGCCCATTTGAGACTGAGCTGCCATGGAGTATATCTGATCAGGGCTTCTAACTTATCTTCATGAATGGTCCTTGGTTTGAATATCAGTCTCAGAAAACTCTTGTGTACAGATTTTTTTGCCCTTTTGCCCTGTGTACAGATCTGTTGCTTTGCTTGTGGAGCCCCTATCCTCTCCAGATCTTACTATTGTCTCCTTCTTTCACAAGATTCCCTGCACTCTGTCCAAAGTTTGGTTATGAGTCTCAGCATCTGCTTTAATACCATTCTGAGTAGAGTCTTTCAGGGGCCCTCTATGGTAGGCTCTTGTCTTGTTCCTTGTTTTTCTCTCTCTTCCAATGTCAATCCCATTTGCCTTTCTGAATAAGGACTGAGCATTTTGCCCAGGGTCCTCCTTCTTGCTTAGCTTCTTAACACTGAACTACCTCTCCCCCAGAGAGTTCTTAAATGGAATACTCTGTATGCTACTATTTCATTCATGCTGTCCACAGTCTTGCTTTTGAAATCCCATTTATCTTCCCCATTTCCTTCTTTCTAAATTTGAGTAAATTTCTGGTATCAGCATGTTTAAAACACCAAGCATAATAATACACCTGCTTTCTTTTATTTTATACTTTATTGTATTTATGCATACAGAAATAAATGCATGTTGATATGCTCAATTATTAAAACAAGGTCTCTCCTTTTGTTATCTACTCTCACAATGTAAGCCTTTATTTGTTTCATGTAAATGAAATGACAAATGAGTAATTAAACTAATAAAGCTGTAACATAAAAAGATGATGTCATTACTTAAATCATTTAATTTTCATGGAAAAAGATGCCTTTTCCTTAATAATGCTACTTATAGGTAGATACTCTGTGCCAAAAATAATCCTGAAGTGAAATTGTCCACAAACCTCATCCACCAATGATTGCTTGATATGATTTCTGGGAATCAGGAAAAAAACCACACTGTTCCTTCAGGGAACAATTGATTCTTCAGAGACTGCCTGAGTAAACACTTTCACATGGTCACATATTTGCAGAGAAGTTATTGAGTTGGTCAACAGTTCAAAATATCTGCAATTCATTTTTAATGCTAAATCTACTGAAAGGATATGGTAAGGAAAATGCTATGTGCATGCTTGTGAGCAGGTGGCATGCGTGTGCGCGCGCACACACACACACACACACACACACACGAAATAAACGGATAAGCTAAATCTTGAGGTCCCTGGATACCAGCCAGGGCTCCAGCAGGTCAGGTAACAAGGAAGTTAGGACTCTGTTTAAAGACGGATATCTTCCAAAATCCACAAGAGGACACCACAGGTTGTTTATGTCATGTGGTATACTTGGCCCTGGGGGATGGGGAGGTTGTCCAAGAAGGCTGTGGAGATTCAGGTTGTGATTATCTGAGCAGGTCAAGCAGAAAACAGACACACCTTCCTTCTGTCTGCCAAAAGATTTTTGTTGCATGAAGTTTCCTGGGAAGACAGGTACAAATGTATATTGACAGAAGAGACACACCAAAGACAGGAAAGGAAAATTTCCACCCTAATATTTCTGGACTGACTTACAGGAGGGTGTGTGTCCACCTTCCAGATGTTACCTTTCAGTTCCTGCCTTTTCATGTCAGTAAATATCAATATTGATGAGTAGCATCAGCTTCACAGGGTATCCCTCCTTCAAGACATGCATTTCATTGGGGTTTAATCAAATATATTCAGACAGCAGGAAGAAGCCAGTGGCATCAAAGGTGGCCACAAGCCAGCATCACAGCAGGGGACTGCTCAGAAAACAAAGTAAGAGTTGCCCATGTCATGCATCTGGTATTTGGGGGGTTGTTTTTGTTAGTAGTCGCTTACTTTGGTTTGGGGGCAGCTCTGTATGATCTGGAACTCACTATGTAGACCAGATTGGCCTTGAACTCTGAGAGATCCCCCTTGCCTCTTCCTACTGACTGCTGGTATTAAAGACATGGCACCACTGCACCATGAAGGTTAACCTTTTATTTTATTTTATTTTATTTTATTTTGTTTTATTTTATTTTATCTTTTCTACAACCAACATCCATCCATTATGAAATTTTAGCCTGGATGATTTTTAAAAAAAAATCGTGCAGGCAATCGTGTTTTAACTGAACAGAAAATGTATGCAAATGACATAAGCATTTCTATAATTTGGATTTAGAAGAAAATCCCAGGATAATGTTGCAGGTTTCCCATCTCACCCAAGAACAATTATTATCCCTGATTGAGTCTGCAGAAAGCTGGCAGGCAAAAGCCTTTCAGGGGTATTAGCATATATGCCAGGTCATAAAGATTTGGCAAAAATCCTGGTTTCCAGAAGACCTCAGTAGCACCAAAACAGTCAAGCGGCGCCACCTAGCCTTCATGCCTCACAACTGCAGCCGGCTTGGCTGGTTTGGGGGTTAGAGTTTTGTTTCCTTTTGGTGGTTTTTCAAGACAAGAGTTTTTCTGTGTAACAGCCTTAGCTGTCTTAGAACTCTGTCGACCAGGCTGGCTTCGAACTCAGAGAGCTTTGCCTACCTCAGCCTACCAAGAGCTGGGATTAATGGCAAGTACCAACAATACCTGGACTACTTTTGGTTTGGTTTAGTTTGGTTTGTTGTTTCTTTGTTTATTTGTTTTTTAAGGAAAAGCACCATTAAATGACGATTAGATATCCAGATTAAATGTCTAGATTTAAATGTCTAGAAATTGTATTCGATCACCTCCACCCGAGGGGGGAATACTCTTACCAATCCACAGAGGAAGACAATACAGCCAGTCCTGATGAGACCTGATAGTCTAGGGTCAGAGGGAAGGGGAGGAGGACCACCCCTAAGTAGACCTGGAAAGAGGCATGGGAGGAGAAGAAGGAGGAAGGGTGGTATTGAGAGGGAATGTGGGAGGGAGCTACAGCTGGGATACAATGTGAATAAACTGTAATTAGTACAAAATAATAAAAATTTAATATAAAAAAAAGAATTGCCTTGCTGCTAGAAATATCCCTAAGTGTCCTTAATGTCACCTCCAGAAGCTCTCTGAATGAATATTAATAATATTAAATGGTAATATTACATTATTATTTAGTTGTCTAAATTCTTTGGTTGAATCCTGTATGCTATATGCCGTCTATTTGTCTCTGTCAATATTTATCACAATTTTTCTCTTAAAATATTCTGTGCATCAATGCTTTCTTTGCATGTATGTATTCCTAAAGCCCACATAGTCCGTAAGGGCACCCTGGAACTGAAGTTACAGATGGTTGTAAGATGCTCTGTGGAGGTTAGAAATTGAATCTTGGACCTACAGAGAAGCAGCACATGCACTTTAATAGGTGCATCAGTCCATGACTCACTCTCATCCTTTCTACTTGAGGCAGCATCTGTAAGCCTAAACTGGTCTTGAAGCTACAATCTTCCTGCCTCAGCTTCTGGGAGACTGGGAGTATAATTGAGTCTGCTCTAGCTGAACCTAATGGGATTCTACAGTGCATAGTGCAAATCTAAAATAAACACAACCAATAAGTAGAATGGTGGAGATGACAAATTTGTGCAGAACCTTCAGCAGAAGATGGGGACCCAGGGCAAGCCCAGATGTGAGTACGGATTAGGCTCACAAGTCCAGGGAAAATTTACCATGCCAGAGGCTTTATCAGGAGCTGTGGACACATGTTGTACACCAGACCTGAGCCTATATTAGGCCCTCAAGTGCTCTGGAATTTTTACATCTCCCAATAGGCCAGCCTGTTCTATACAAAGAGTTCCAAGACAGTCAGAGCTACGTAGTAAGACCCTGTCTCAAAAACAAACAGACAAACCAAATTGGGACTGGAGAACCAGCTTTCTAATGCTAACTCTAGCCCTAAAACCCCAACAATAATCCCCTAAACCTAAATATGACATGACAGATTATAAAACTCATACATGGGGCTGGAGTATGGCTCAGAGGTTAAGAACACTGGCTGATCTTCCAAAGGTCCTGAGTTCAATTCCCAGCAACCACATGGTGGATCACAACCCAGATGGTACCTAGTCCCCTATTCTGGCATGCAGGTGTACGTGCAGGCAATATGCTATATACATAAATAAATAAATATTTTTTAAAACCTCATAACACCTAGATCCAATCCTGCCTTACATCTTAGAAATAATTTATACTCAGGAATATGTTTATTTGAGGTAGCCATTCCATTGGATCTGAGATGGTCATGGGTGTGCAAGTCATACTGGCTCGCTATTCTTGTTGTTTTCAGGAGACAACTCCTGTTTTGCTTAGTTAAGCCTCCTGTTTTGCTCAGGTAAGCCTCCTGTTTTGCTTGGTTAATTTTCCGGTTTTGCTTGGATATGTTTACTTGGAAACCTATATAAGTGGTTTACTCTGTAATAAAGATGGCACCTTGATCAGAGCACTGTCTTGGTGTCAATTCTTCATGCTCTCTGTCTCTTTTAATTCCCAGACCCTTGTGCAGGCTGTTAATATTGGTAATCGAGGCAACTACAGTTATTGGGTATTATAGAAAAATGTGGACAAAATATGAAACCTATCAGATGTTAATACTAACATTAACTCTAAGATCCTTACCATATTCCCTGAACTCTAATCATATAACAGACCACAAAACACTCCTTCCTTACAAAACATAAAAGTAACCTAGCTCTACCTTGCATCATAGACATAATTTAGGTAAAAGGACATGGTATTTTGATGTTAGGTCAAAAAATGGGACAGAATATGGAACTTACTGGATTTCAATGAAAAGCTTTTAGAAACATTGAAATTAGATACTTAGTTTTGAGAAACACATTTGGACCTTATTTCAGACATTAAAAATATTGAACGTGCCTGATGATGGTGTCCCATTACTTTAATCCAACAGTTGGGAGGCAGTATATCAAAGCAGGGTATCAAAGCAGATGCTGAGATTCATAGAAAACTTTGGGTAGAGTGCAGGGAATCTTATGAAAGAAGGAGGAGATGGAAAGACCTGGAGAGGACAGGAGCTCCACAAAGAGAGCAACAGAACCAAAAATCTGCACAAAGGGGTCTTTTCTGAGACTGATTCTCCAACCCAGGACCATGCATGGATATAACCTAGAACCCCTACACAGATGTAACCCATGGCAGCTCAGTATCCAAGTGGGTACCCTAGTAAGGGGAACAGAGACTGTCTCTGACATGAACTCAGTGGCTGGCTCTTTGATCACCTTACCCTGAGCAGGGAGAAGTACTACCAGGCCACAGAGGAAGACAATATAGCCAGTCCTAATGAGATCTGATAGACTAGGGTCAGATGGAAATGGAAGAAGAGGCTCCCCCATCAGAGGCATGGGAGAACAAGAGGGAACGCAGGACAGGGTTGGGAGGGGTGAAGGGGGGCTGGGATACAAAACTAATAAATTGTAATAAATAAGGAAAATCATTAAAAATAATTTCCAAAAAAAAGAAAGGTTTGTTTGTTTGTTTGTTTCATGTTCTCCCAATACCTTGGGCAGTATATTGAGGCCAGATTTGATCAATTTAGGAGCTAGGTAAATCAGGACATAGTTTCAATGGATGAGGTACAATAAGTCCCAAGCCTGGGGTTCTAACATCTTGAGGAACCTAGGGGGACTGAACTGAAAAGACACAGGCTGGTTTGGTCATTTACACAGACAGGGGCTAGAGCTAAGGAGCATGAGCAGAGGGAAAAAACGTGCTGGTAGAATGAAGACTCATCCAGGGAAATAGTCAGACTCAGAGAAGCATTTATTTTATGTATGTATGTATTTATTTATTTATTCACTGTACATCCTGGTGAAGCATTTAACTCTCCAATTGCCAGTGTTGAGTAGAGAGCCTGTGGATCAGTGGACTAGAAAGCAATCTGTTGTGGGTATAGAGGCAGAAGGGATCCCAATTTGCCCATACACCAGAAGAGCCCCCTCCCAGAATTTCACAGCACCAATGTTGTGATCTATAATGATGATGTGGCCACCATGACAGCATGGTGGGTCCATGCCAAGGAATAACCCCTGAGGAACTATACCACACAACAGGTCTGGCATAAGGAGTTTTGTTGTGGGAAAGGGAGATAGGAGT
>JAQQSO010008234.1:0-10114 GCA_028658305.1 Pachyuromys duprasi
AGAAACCATTCCAGAGACCTGCCAACAGAGCCGAGAACGTAGCTCCTCTTAACTGAGGGAGATCCAAATTCAATGAGGGGAAAAAGGTGCGCCCCACAAAAAGGGAGCAGCCTCGTAAAGAGACCAGGGGTGATGGCTTTGGATGATCTCTCAATCCTTGTTCCGAAAGGGGTAAGGCCTGAGCTGGGGGATTCTACGTTTAGGGAGTAGGGGGTCGGACGTCGGGCTGGGACCAGGCCCGGCTGGCGACGCTTCCTTGTTTGGGGGGCCCTTCCCGCCCTGAAAACTCGGACATCCTGGCCCGAGGGGACAACACCGCTGGGATATCAGGGCCTGAAGCCGCCTTCCGGGCCAGGCGGGAAAGCAGCATCTAGAGGGCTAGGCACGGCCTCTTCTGCTCTCTCAGCCCGCTGTTTGGGGGGCCCTTGGCCCGCAGGGGCAACGGGCTTCTAGGGGGCCCTCCCACCGGAGCTCCGAACCCAGGCCTGCTTGGCCTCAGACCAGCCCAGCGACCACCACTCCAGGCCCCACTCACCGGCCCATCTCACGGAGCTACCAGGACTCCTCCCGCTCGTCCCGGAGCCGCCGCCACCGCGGCCGCCGCCATCCCCGGCCCCGGAGCCGCCCCACACCCAGCGCCCCCCCCCAGCAGGGCGCGCGGAGATGGCGTCAAGCGCATCCCGCCCCGACGCATAGAGATGACGTCACGCTCCCGCCGGGGAGCGCCGCCTATCTCAGAGAGGAGGAAATTGGCCTCCTGCCCATCTTGTCCAACGCCCCCTTTGGTGGGAAAATGGAACATCTATCCCTATGCATGGGTCTAGTGAGTAGGACAGTTCCTTAAGCTCCAGGCTTGGATCCCCTGGAAAAAATTAAACAAGCCATCACTAGAAATCCAGACAGTGGAGACCCCTGGAGAGCTCTGAGAAGACCCAGAATTTGCTAGACTGGAAAGTGGAAGGGTCACCATAGGGTCAGGGTGAGACCTTTTCAAGGGTCAAGAGCCTTACAAAGAAATGACCCGAGGCAGCCAAAAATGTGAACCCTGTGCAGGACCTAGAGAAAGATGATGGAAATGTGTGGGGAACGAGAGGAAGGATTTGGTTCAGTACAGCAGAGAGCTGTTTGGTTTAGTGAACAGAGGGTTTGGCTTCTGGTTTGAAATACTGTCACCTATTCCAGTTCACACTAACTCTAGTTGAATGAAAAAGTGATTGGCTTAAGTGAAAACAAAAATGAACGGCTGATTGGGTTGCTGATTGGAGGGGACAGTTTTTGTTTGTTTGTTGAGACATGGTTTCTCTGTGTAGGCTTGACTGTCCTGGAACTCGCTCTGTAAACCAGGCTGTCCTCAAACTCACAAAAATCCACCTGCCTCTGCCTCCCAAATGCTGGGATTAGAGGCGTGTGCCACCACCACCTGGTTCTGTTTTTTGCTAGAGGATCTCAAGTAGTCCAAGCTGGTTTTGAGCTATGTATCTTAACTTGAATTCTTAATCCTCCTGCCTCTGGCTCCCAAGTGATCGTAAATCAGGTGTATTTGTTACTTTTCTATTGCTATGATGAAAAACCATGATCAAGGCAATTTACAGAAGAAGAATTTATTTGAGCTTACCGAGAGGGTTAGGAATCCATTGTGGTGGGAAAGTATGGCAGCAAGCAGCAGCCTTAGTGGGTGGAGCAGAAGCCAAGGGTCCACTGAAAAGCACAAAGCAGAGAGGGTGAACTGGGAATCGCTCGTGGCTTTGAACTTCAAAGCCCACCCAAGTGACATACTTCCTTGAGCAAGGACACTCCTCCTAAAACTACCTTAACATCGACACTAACTGTGGACCAGGATTTGAACGCCTGAGCCATTATGTGAGCATCTCTTTCAAACCACTACAACAGGCATGCACTGTCACATTTGGTTAATACTTGACCTTGCCTTCAGGCTACAACAATATTGAAAAAGTGGTTAGGAATGTTTTATAAAAACAAACTGAACAGAAGGGAAGCTGGGGAGGTGAATTATAAGGAAAAAGTTAAAGGTTTTTTTTCTCCCTTTTCAGTAGCTGTTCAATAAATAGCAATGGTGTTTGTTGTCTTTAAAGTACCAGTTTGGGATGTAGCTGAGCAGAGTGTTTGCCTAGCACCCATGAAGGCATGGGTTCACTCACTAGAACAGAATACAATGGGACTTGGTGGCACATGCCTATCATCCTAGCACTCTGGTGATAGAGGTAAAGAGGATCAAGACTTCAAGGTCATCCAGCTGGCACCACAGGAGACCCTGTCACCAAAACCATCAAACAACAGCAACAAAACCACACACATGCATTCAGCGCACACAGAAAGCACTAGCTGAAGGAGCTAGTGTCTTGTCCCTATGTGTGGCTGTCTGACTTTTTGTTTTAAGTACTTTAAGTTCACTACTAAACTCATGGGAAGAAGATGTAGAAAGAAATTTCCAAAAAGGCTTAACATGGTTGCCTATAAATCCCAGCGCTTGAGAGGCATTGCTCAAATTCAGGCCAGCTTGGACTACTGAGTCTCAAAACAAAACAAAAACCTTCCCAAACATTTTGTGAAGTGAAAAAAAATGGCAAGAATGTACAGTATATCGTGTATAGTGTATATAATATTAAAAGACACATTGAGTTCTTTATATTTGCACAGAGAAACAGTAGGATACATAGCTAGTATTTCTGGAGAGGAAAGGAGAACTGGGCTGGTGGTCAAAAAGAAGAAAAGTGCCTTATGTTACTGTTAGAATTGTTGCAAGAATATTGTCTTAGAAAAACAGACATGGTGGCACCTGCCTGTAATCCTAGCACGTGAGAGGTGGGAGCAGAAGTGGCAGGAGCCCATCACTAGCTATAGAGTAAGCTTGAGGCCAGCCTGGATTCAGCCTGGATTACATATGAAAGAACACCCCCCACCATCATTAAAAACAAACAAGCAAACGAAAACACCCAAATACCTAACTCTCTACCTACCTGTGTGTCTGTGTGTGTTGGTGTATGTGTGAGGGGAGGTTGAGATGGGTGTTGGGAACCCAACTCCAGTCTTCCGCAAGAGCAGCAGTAGTTTTCAATTGCTGACCCTTCTCTCCAGCCCCCTCCTTGTCAATTATTTTGTCCTTTTTTTCTGGGTTTTCGGCTTTTAAAAACAAAACAAAACAAAAACTCTTAAAGCTGGGCGAGGTGGCAAACACCTATAATCCCAACACTTGGGGAGGCAGAGGCAGGCAGATCACTGTGAGTCTAGCCTGGTCTACAAAGGGAGTCCAGGACAGCCAAGGCTACACAAACACTGTCTTGAAAAAATAATTTAAAAAAAAAAAAAAACCTCTTTTAGCTATCTCTCTTCAATCTGGAAGTCCTTCATATTTTTTTTTCCTCTGTGTTTGTCATTGCTGCTGATGTTTTCAAAGTTATTTGGGTCACATGAGGACTGGACAGTTGAACTTCAATTGGTTTTGTCCCCTTCCCGGTCTCTGAATATGTTTACTGAATTCCTTTGTTGTGTGAAGTTGAAATTCTTGTGATGGGAGAGCTTGAACTCTGTGATAGAAGTAAACAAGAGAAAACCTTGCTATGCTGGTTATTCCTCTCCCTAAGACAGCAGGAATTTGAAATCCACAGTTACCTCGTTCCTCTCTAATCACTACACCTGCAGCACAGGCAGAGGAAGCTCAGAACACTTCCCCAAATGTGTGTGACGCTAGGGATTGAACCAGAGAGAACACTGCCAACTTGAGAAAACACCCACATCATAGCAAGAGGAGGAAGTGGCTTACGTGACTCTCTCTACACTGTCACATCTCCCTTTTTGAATGGCTAAGGATGTAAAGTGTCATTCTAGGAAAGGAAGGCTATCTTCAGACACCAGCAACAGAAACGGCTAATCCCAAACGCACTTTGAGCTAGTTAGTGACCATTTGCATTAGATTGTTGTTTTTCTTTTTTCCAAAAGCTTTTGTGTGTAAAATGTTATTAATATGGATATAAATACAAAATTAGTATGGCGGCAGTTTCTCTTTAGCCAGCTATTTACCCAAATCACAACACAGGGAAACTATGATTTATTTAATTAGCCTTGAGCACAATACTGAGCAATTATTACTCCACCCTAAACCACCAAGCTAGTCTAGCTTCCTTCCAGCCCAAATCCCCATCATACTTGGATTTCTTTTTTTTTTTTTTAATCCTCGCCTGGCTTCAGTTCTCTTCTCCTGATGCTTCTCAGACCTTGCCTCCTATTTCCTGCCTCAGCTATGGGCCATTAGCTTTTTATTGACAGGTGCTGCTTCCATACAGGCACAACAGCTTCCGTCTATACCCATTGTCCAGGAAGGTGCACATTGCACGTATGCAGTATGTGAGTTCTGTTTTACCTACTTCTCTATGTATCATCATTTCCTTATGCTCTTTTATGTCATGTGACCTCTCCAGATTGCAGAAAAGATTTCCCTTTCGGATTCATTAAGAGTTTATTTGGGGGGGGGTTATAATTGTTCATGATGATTAACCTGTTCTGGGAGAGGGCTCTCTTTTGTCTGTTTCTTCAGATGTTTGCCTAAGACTCTGGGCATTTGTGTCCAGAACAGTCTGTAGCACCCTCAAAGGTTGCAGGGAAACACTGACGAAGCCGTGGATGTTGGCCCACTCCTGCAACTCCAGCACTTGAGAGGCTGAGGCGGAAAGATTGCTACTAGTTCAAGGCCAACTTGAGTTCGAGTTCAGACCAGGCAGCGTGACAAGATCCTATCTCAAAAAAACAAAAACCCCAAACCCAAAGAATCTCACTGATAATTGGAAGACACTGAAGGAAACCTGGCCTCAAAATAATTAGTACCAAGCCAAGTGTGGTGGTGCACACCTTTAGTCCCAGCACTCAGGAGGCAGAGGCAGGTGGATCGCTGAGTTTGTGGCCAGCCTGGTCTACACAGCAAGTTCCAGGACAGCCAGGGCTACACAAGGAACCCCTGCCTCAAAAAAATCAAAATAATAACTATTATATTTATTATTTAATATAGTATTGTTTTAACAAAATATCAATTGTTTGATTTTTGCCAATAAAGACTCAGGAGCCAGGTGCTGGGGTGAAAGCTTGCGTGCTCAGAGGAAAGAGAAAGCATACAGTTGACCTTCCTCCTCAGCTGACATCTGAGAAGGAGTGCCCCCCCCACCATCTCCAATAAGACTTCTCAAAGTGAATGTCCCTCCCTCCTACTTCATATGTATCTTTATCTACCCTCTTGACTTCCTCTTCCTTTCTATGGTTTTTTTCTTAATAATCCTATGTTCACTTCTTGTCAAGTGGTTGCTTGCTCTGCCTCTTGACCTATGGTTGTCTTTATTTTAATCCGTTTACAATATTCAAGCAGAAAGCTCTTGGTTTAAGGTGAGTGCTGAGGATGAGCCACACCACAACTAGAAACAGGCTTTTCCAGGAAGTAACACAATCTCAGGGTTCACAGTGTGATCACATATCCTGCAACAGTATATAGTGATGTGTTTATTGTTTTTACAGGTTGGGTGTGGTGGCACATGCCTTTAATCTCAGCACTCAGGAGGCGGAAGCAGGAGGATTTCTATAAGTATGAGGCCAGCCTGCTTTATATAATGAGTTCAAGGACAGCCAGGAGTACAGAAACTCTGTCTCAAAAAAACCAAAACTAACCAAACAAAAAGTATTACAGTGGTTTTTATGTGTGTGTGTGTGTGTGTGTGAAAGAGAGAGAGAGAAATAGAGAGAGATGTGGATGTGAAGGTCAGAGGACAACTTACAGTTGGTTCTATCATTCCATGGTGTGGATCCCAGAGACCAAATTTAACATGCTCAGCCATGCACAAAATCTTAATTTAAATTAAAAGACTGAAAAATATGAACAGGCCACAGAGAAACAAATACATTCAGGCCATTGTTGAGCCACCAAGAATTCCTTACATGGAACTCTTTGAAATGAATGGAGTGGAAGTGGGAAAATCTGAGTCTCCGAATACACTTTCTACTTGCTGTAGGAGTCTTGCTCAGCAAGGTGATTTGTAAGCTGCAATGCCTTGGAGTCTAAGCATGTCCAACTCTTCTTTCTTTTGGTTTTTTTGTAAGGTCTGTCTGTTTTTGAGATAAGGTTTTCCTGTGTGGCCCTGGCTGTCCTGGAACTCACTTTGTAGACAAGGCTGGCCCGGAACCCACAGGCATCTACCTCCCTCTGCCTGCTGAGTGCTGGGCTTAAAGGAGTGGACCAGGACCTCTCAGCTCCAGCTCTGCTTTCAAAGGTCATTGCTCTTAGGTTGGTTTACAACAGGTTATCAATTGCCTGAGGCTTCTCGGGGAAACAAGAAAAGAAAGGTGAAGCAAATATTTCCTGCAACCCTGCTAGATGTCTCTTGGTCACTGTGAAATCCCCAAGGTGGTATAATCTTCTAAGCCTTCACTTAGACATTTTGGAATGTAGAGGAATGTTTCTGGACTTCAGGAATGTGCTAGTTGCTTACTAAGGTTATCTACTTGTTCTAAAGTTTTCCATAGACTGTTCTGTGTCCTGACTGGGTCAATGTCAACACGCTTGTTCTAATAGTCCACTCCAGTTTTCCAAGATATTGCCTTTGGAGAAACCTCATAAAAAGAACTCCTGACCTCCCTGTGGCATTTCTTACAGCATGGGGATCAAAGGTAATCTCTAATCATCACAAACACACGAAGTTTAACCTCAAGTTCCCAAAGGTGTAAAATATAACATAACCCACATTCTTGGGCTCCTTTCCACTGAAATGGAACGTTATCTGGTCAGTGACGTCAGAGTTACAGTAGATCTCTGGGCAAATTTTTCTGGAGTGGCTTCTTAGCTATTTTTAGAAAAAAAGTTACTGCTTCTGCCAGGTGGTAGTTTATGCGGCATTTCACTCAGGAGCAAGGACAGCAAGGTGCCTTTTTTCCCCGTGTGACTTGTTTTCTGTTATCTTCACTATTTCTTATTCCAGTGCTCCACAGAAATCATTATCATCTCTATTCACAGAAAACCTTGTCGTCTTTGATTCTGAAGATGGTTCAGGAAGCTGGGAGCGGTGGTCCACGCCTTGCTCCCAGCACTCAGGGAGGCAGAGGCAGGCGGATCTCTGTGAGTTCAAAGCCAGCCTGGGCTACAGAGCAAGTTCTGGACAGCCAAGGCTACACAGAGAAACCCTGTCTCAAAAAAAAAAAAAAAGATGGTTCAGGTGAAATAAATATTATGCTTAATTGCAGTCCTCTGGATGGTGCAGCAGGACAGTAATCCCTGCTACAAGTTTAAAGCCAACATGGGCATCTTAGGAAGACCCTGTATCAACAACAACAATAACAACAAAAAAAGTCTGAAGGTATGTATGGTTCAGAGAGCCCTAGATGCAGCCATCAATACCACAAACAGAGAGAAACACAGGGAGTTCTCTGCACAGTAAAATGGTCCTCCCATTATCTGTTAGTAGGGAGACAGCTTTAAACTTTAATGATTTAAATTATTATTTTTATTTCTATTTTATATGTATGTCTTTTGCCTGCATGTATATATGTGTATCACGTGTGTGCCACGCCCAAGAAAACTAGAAGAGGGTGTTGGAACCTCTGGAGTTGGAGTTGTGGTTGGTAGTGAGCCAACCATAGGTGCTAGAGACTGAACCTGGGTCTTGTGCCAGAACAATAAGAACTTGATTGCTGAACCCTCTCTCCAGCCCTGGTTTTAATTTTTTTTATTAATTTTCTTTTTTCTTTCTTTCTTTCTTTTTTTTTTTTTGTTTTTCAAGACAGGGTTTCTCTGTGTAGCCTTCACTGTCCTGGACTCACTTCATAGACCAGGCCAGCCTCGAACTCACAGAGATCTGCCTCCATTTGCGTCCCTGAGTGCTGGGTTACAGGCGTGCACCACCACACATTAATTTTTTTTGCATGACATAAATTACATAAAATTTTATATATATGGTTCTCTTGCTTGAGTGTATGTCTGTCCACTGCATGCATGTGTGTCAAAAGGCCAGAAGAAGGCATTGGATCCCCTAGAACAGAAGGACAGAAGGCCGTGAGCCACCATGTGGATGCCAAGGACAGAACTTGGGTCCTCTGGAAGAATAGCCAGCCCTCTTAACCACTGATCCATGGATCCAGATTCTTTTATTACATTTTATTTACTTATTTTGTGTATGTGCTGGGTGGGGCCAGCTGCATCCTAAGGTGCATAGGAGGAAGTCAGAGAACAAATCAATTAATTTTGGGTTGGGATTTCCAACAATTTCTGAAATGACTCTGAACACATTTCTGCCAGTTTCTTCCTACATATTAGTACAAATCAGCATTCTTACCATTGATGGTTATGAGGTCAACATTTTTCAAACTGTGAAAAATGTGGAAGATGTTCTCCATCCTGCAGTACCTATGATTTCATTCTTTATACAAAAAGAAACATGCAGATCCATCCTATTAGCATGTGTGGGAGTCTGAATGAAAATGGCTCCATAGGATCACAGGGAGTGGCACAATTAGGGGGCGTGGCCTTGTTGGAGTGGGTGTGGTTTTGTTGGTGAAAGTGTGTCATTAGGGTGGACTTTAAGGTTTCAAATGCTCGAGCCAGGCTCAGTGTCTCTCTCTCCCTTCCTACTGCCTCAGGACCCAGATGTAGAACTCTCAGCTCCTTCTCCAGCACCATGTCTGTCTGCGTGACGCCATGGTTCCCACCATGAAAATGATGGACTAAACCTTTAAACTTATTATTATTATTATTATTATTATGGTTTTTCAAGACAGGGTTTCTCTGTGTAATAGCCCTGGTTGTTCTGGACTCGATTTTTAGACTGGGCTGGCCTTGAACTCACAAAAATCCTCCTGCCTCTGCCTGCTGGGTGCTGGGATGCAACCACACCAGCCCTTAGTCAACCTTAATTAAATGTTTTCTTTTATAAGAATAGCTGTGATCATGGTGTCTCTTCACAGCAATAGAAACTCTAACTAAGACAGTATGCAAATTTGCTTTCACCTTTAATTGAATGGTGACATTACATGTATTCAAAATTTATTTTAAGATAAATTTCTTTACATTTTTGATCAGTAAATGCTTGATTTATGTATCTGTTTTGTATACCTATATAGATAGTATGCCATAAAAATTTCACAGATGAAAAGGTGTGAATGGAGAAATTTAGTCAAACTCAGTAGGATTTATTTTTTGCTAACATGAACAATAAAGGCGACATGGACAGTTCATGTAACACTCGTAAATTTTGTGTGACTATAGCCCTGGAGCACAAAACCAGGGCTTCATGAATGATATAGACAAGTGGTCTACTACTGGACATTACACCTAGAAGTAGTACTTGCAAATTTTTTAACTTTTATATTTATTTATTTTTAGGTGTCTGTGTGTCTTAGTGTTCTATTGCTGTGCAGAGATACCATGGCCACAGCAGCTCTTAAAGAAGAAAGCATTTAATTGGGGTGCACTTAAAGTCTCAGAGGCTTAGTCCATGGAGGGGAGCATGGTTGTGCACAGGCTAGAGAAGTCGTTGAGAATTCTGCCTCTGGATGCAGACAGCAGGAAGTCTGCGTTTACAATGGGATTTCTGAAACTTCAAAGCCCACCCTCAGTGACACACTTTCTCCAGCAAGAACAGACCTTCTAATCCTTTCCAATAGAGCCACTCTCCATGATCCTATGGGGCCATTTTCATTCACACCACCGCATTCCTCTCTCTGTCCCCCATGGACTGGTAGCTACATAATAATACAGAATTTGTTTAGTCCAACTTCAAACATCTCCCATAGTGTATCACTATCCCACAGTGTATCACAATCTCAATACTGTTTTAAAGTTGAAAGTTAAAAGTCTCTTGTGAAACTCAAGGCAATCTCTTTTTTTTAATTTATTTTTTTGTTATCAATCACAGGTTAGGTACATTGTATCCCAAGCGTAGCCCCCTCCCTCATTCCCTCCCACCCTCCCCAACCCTCCCTCATCTCCTCCCTGCCCCCTCCAAGTCCACCAACGGGGGAGGACCTCCTCCCCTTCCATCCAACCCCAGTTCATCCTGTCTCCTCAGGGCTTGCTGCAATGTCCTCCCCTGGGATCTAGCCAGTCTGTCACTCCCCGGCATGTATGGGG
>JAQQSO010008235.1:0-10113 GCA_028658305.1 Pachyuromys duprasi
TGCTGCATTAAAATGTCTATTGCTTTTGGGTGTTTCTGGTGGGGCCATGGTGTCCTGATTTTTGTTGGGTGAGTTCTTTTGCCGATTTCTGGGCATTTGTTTATATATAATCAAGGAACTGTTTGTGCTTCAAGGCTGAACTTCAGAATGGAACTGTCAATCTCTTGTGTCAGGAGTATTCTTCAAGAAGATCAGGGAGTTCTAGTTGTGTGACAGTGTGTGTTGTTGCCTCAGTTGAACTCTGTTGTGGGACCTGTGTGCCTGGCTTCGTACTCCTTGCTAGAGGCTGTGAGCACCACAGGCTGGTCTCCCCTCTGGTCTGGAGGTTTGGCTCTTTGCTCTGTGCCAGTGGCTGCATGTCCCCCTTTGATATGACCGCTGGGGGCACTGCTCTGGTCAGGAGGCTCCAAGCTCTGCCCTGAGCTTGCTGCTAAAGTCTCTCTTCTGGACTGGAACCTTGGCACCTCATTCTGGGTCAGGGGCTGTGCACCATGGTCTGAGATGGTATTTCGGGCACCTCGGTCTGGACCTGATAGTATGAGTCCCAATCCGGGGTTTTGGCTGGGTGTGCCTAGGGTTGTGGGTCTGATGGGTGTAACCCGAAGTATCTGGGTGAAACTCAGACCCTCCGGGGTACAGTGTGCCCCAGCCCAAAGTGGCGGCCGCTGGCACAGAGGGTTGTGTGCCCGCGCAGTGCAGCCCGCGGTATCTGGGTGAAACTCAGTCAGTCTGGGTTACCCTGTGCCTCAGCCTGGCTGTGCACAGCCTGTCTCCCTCGGGAGTTTTTCCTGGGAATAGCTGGTGTCCCTTGGACTTTTCCACTTGATTTCCCCACCGTAGGAATTCTGCTCACCTGGCAGTTGCAAATGCTGGTGTTTTAGGTCCGAGATCTCAGTCTCCCGGTTGCTGTGCCTACACTACTGTCCTGCTCCTCAGACCCAGTGTCCTCCTGGGGCAGCCGTCTTGGATCCCCTCAAGATCTCTTATTGTAGAGAATTGTTTTAGTTATTCTGAGTTTCTTGTTATTCTAGATGAAATTGAGAATTTTTATTTCAAGGTCTGTAAAAAATTGTGTTGGTAATTTAATTGGAATTTCACTGAAACTGTATATTACTTTTGGTAAGATGACCATTTTTACTATGTTAATCCTGCCAAGCCATGATCATGGGAGATCATTCTATCTTTTAATATCTTCTTCAACTTCGTTCTTCAGAGATTTCAAGTTTGTTTGTTTGTTTGTTTGTTTTGTGTACAAGTCTTTAACTTGTTTGGTTAGAAAGGCGGTCTGAAATAATTCAAGATATGTATAGATATTTTGACTTTAGGAATTATATAGAGTCATTTTGAGTGCAGTTCTGTATATAAATTTATAAAAGTGGAATGATAAGGAAATGTAAAAATTTAATTAAATATTTATCTAAGAGAAAATAGTTGTCAATGAAGCCGTTTATTCATTTATTGTTGTAAAGGTTAGACTATTTGTATTGCAATAAAGGAGCATTTGTTAATTATATAAAATCTCTTTATAGCATAACTATTTGAAAAGCTTTAATTTTATAAAGTTAACATTAAGAAATAAAATATCACATAAAATATTACTTAATAAGTAATTATAAATAATTAAAATTTTACTATTATTAGTCATTGAAATTCTCTTTATTTTTGATACATTTCCCAGATCAGAGAAACAAAAGAATTTTCTAATTAGATTTAAAAACATAAACATTTAAATCACATTATTGATTAATTAGGTACCAATTCAAAATATACAAAAACTTAAGTGAAAGTAAAAATAAGCTCATAAATCTTACAAGAAAAATAATTGAAGGCTATTCTATTAATCATTTAAAATTTAACTGATAGCCTAATTAGACTCATGTACTGCAATTTGTAACCCAACTTAAACTCTTTAAATGTATAATAAATGCAAACAGATATAGCATGAAATATGTTCAGGTAAAAATTAATATTTATAAATGTTTTTATTAAAAAGAGAAAAGGAAAGAAAGAGTAAAACTGAAAATGGTGTCAGTATTTTAGACCATATTATCTATGCGGAACATTTTTTTCAGGAAACCAAATTTAAAAAAAAAAAAAAAAAGAAAAGTGAAGGAAACCCGAGGTAATTAGAAAGAATAAATTGATATGCAGTGTAACAATATAAAAATGCTACATAAACAGTGTAAATGCTGTGGACCCAAAAGCTGTTCCTTCATGATCAGCAATGTGTCAGTAATCTCTTTGGTTTAACAATGATGTGAAAAGAGCTTGGCTGTTTGGAGTGTTTCTTCTCCCCAGCGATTGTTACTGTTTATGTAGTCTAGAAGAGGGTCATGAAAACCTTCTATGTTTCAGGAACTGAAAGTTTGATTTGATATTTGTTTACTTTCTAAGCTTCATAAGGTTCATTTATAAAAGGAGAATCATTTCCATTCCAGTGAAAATATTCCAATTTTGAGGAAATAGTGATACAACTACATGCCACATCCTCAGTTCTGCTACCTAAAAATGGTAAGTTGGAATGGCTGCAAAATACCAGCCGATTTACTGTCTCAGTCTCAGCAAAGAACAGTGTAAATTAAAGATTCTTAATTATTAAGATATGATCTCCAACATAAAACAGTCTTTGGCCACATGCAGTAAAGAACCTAAAAATTTTGTGAAAGAGAAGGGAGGACAGGGAACACATTGTCATGGTGAATATTGCTGCATGAATTAGAGGCAGTAAAACAAACTGCTTAACCCTGATCAAAAGATGATTGTAAATATGTATTCTAATTACAACATTGGGTGAAAAAAAGAAAATTCCATTCAGATGGAATCTCTATGAAGCCAGTCTAGAATAAGATACTAATGTATGTGTTAGGTATTTTTCTTTCACTGTGATAAAGTGCTTTGATCAAAGGCATGTTATGGAAAAACACTTATTTTGGTTTGCATTTAGAGAGGGATTAAAGCACATCATAATGAGGAAGCTTATCAATAAGAGGAAGACATGGTGGCAGGATGAGAAAGCGGAGTGTTATCATCTTCACCAGCATGCATAACCCAGAGGATGACTTAGATATAGGAAAATGCTGAGAACTCTCAAATTCACTCCCACAGGCAAACTTCTCTCAGTATGCCCAAATAAGGCCATCAGGCGAAGACCAAATGTTTAAACACAAGGACTACTGGGAGAGTTTCTTACTTAAAACACTGCAGTCTGGTAAAATTTGTGCAGAGAAACCAACAGCTAAATATCTTGTCAAAGGAAGACTTACCTTTAAAAAAATAAGTCTTTGAAAATAAGACAGAAATAAAGCAAAATCTAGAATCAATGGAGTATCGTGCATCATTATTAGACTTCCAAAAGTATATGTGTGATTGTCCTTTGTGATGGAAAGAAAAGTCAATAGAAAATTACTGGGTTTAGAATTACATCTTTTTATTAGTAAGACTTCAAAAAAGTTATTTTAAAAGTATTTAGTACTAAAGGAAACCACGGCAACAGTAAGAAATGTACGTAAGTATAAAAAGGCAAAATTATCATACACAAGGAAAATTATATTTTAGATTTAAAAAGTAAGATAACAGAAGGCACAGTCTCTTTCTAATATTCATGACATATTTGAAGTGATTCAAGAAATAATAAGGAAATAGAATTTATTCAAACCAACAGAAGAAAAATATCAAGATAATTTGAAATCTTTGGAAACCTGTGAGTAACATTTAAAGATTCATGAAATAATATGATTCTGTACATAAGAAAACTTTAGTACTAACTTTAACAGGGTGGGGTGGTGCATGCCTGTAATCCCAGCACTGTGGGAGGCAGAGGCAGGAGTATCTTTGTGAGTTTTATGGCAGCCTTGTCTATAAAGTGAGTACAGAACAGCCAGAGCTGCACAGAGAAATCCTGTCTAAAGAAAGAAGGAAAGAAAGACAGAAAGAAAGAAAGCAGAAAATATATGACATAAATACCTATTGTACTATTTTGCCTATCTTACAAATAATCATTTTGAAATTTTTTTGTATATTTGAGTGTTTTATAAAATAAATACTTTAAAAAATATTTAAAAGGTGGAAGACTCATTAAAAAGGTCAGAAGCCTACCACAGAAGGCCTCTGAAAGA
The DNA here is from genome assembly GCA_028658305.1 of Pachyuromys duprasi. Lineage (NCBI taxonomy): Eukaryota > Metazoa > Chordata > Mammalia > Rodentia > Muridae > Pachyuromys > Pachyuromys duprasi. Next base: position 4,116 of record JAQQSO010008235.1, read on the forward strand.
CAACCCAGCAAGATACGAAAAAGGATGCTGAGACTCATAGCCAAACTTTGGGCAGATTGCAGGGAATCTTATGAAAGAAAGGGGAGATAGAAAGACCTGGAGGGTACAGGAGCTTCACAAGGAGAGAAACAGAAGCAAAAAATCTGGCCTCAGGGGTCTTTTCTGAGACTGATAATCCAAAGACCAGGCACGGAGATAACCTAGAACCCCTGCTCAGATGTAGGCCATGGTTCCTCAGTATTCAAGTGGGTAACCTAATAAGGGGACCAGGGACTGTCTCTGACATGAACTCAGTGGTGGGCTTTTTGATCACATCTCCCTGAGGGAGTGCAACTTTACCAGGCCACAGAGAAAGACAATGCAACCAGTCCTGATGAGACCTGATAAGCTAGGGTCAGATGGCAGGGGAGGAGGACCTCTCCTATCAGTGGACTTGGGCAGGGGCATGGGAGGAGATGAGGGAAGGTGGGTAGGATTGGGAGAAAACAAGGGAGTGGACTGTAGCTGGGATAAAAAGGAATAAACTGTATTAATAAAATATAAACAAAAATTTAAAAGTCCCAGATATTTTAGGGTTAATATGAAAATTATCTACAATGCTTTTATGTGAAAATTATTTTTCAACATTATTTAAAAATGAAATACGAACTATAAATTCTATAAAGTTACAGGCAAAGTTTAAAATTATTATCTCTGTAAAGTACAATAAAGAACAAACAAATAAGAATCAGACCAGAAAGAAAATAAATTAAAACCAAATAGTAAATTTATTGCTGTCTACTTTAGTATATTTATAAATGCTGAAAATTTCAAAAGGAATTATCAGTTTTACTTAGAAATGTTGTACTCTGAAATTTGGATACAGGCATATACTCATATTAGTTTCCTATGTAGAAATCATAAAAGTAAATACAATTTAATGTCAGGGTTGGTTCTCCTCGATGGGGTATGTCTCAAGTTGGGCCAGTCACTGGTTTGCCATTCCTCAATTTCTGCTCCATCTTTATCCCTATACTTATTTTAGGCAAAACTAATTCCGGGTCAAAGATTTTACTGGTGGGTTTGTGTACTCCTTACACTGGAAGTTCCACCTGGCCATAGGAGGTAGTGACTACCTTAACCCTCACTGTTAAGAGTCTCAGCTAGGGTCTCTCCCAAACACTCCCGGGGAGGCTTCACCCAGCAGTTTATGGAAACAGTTGCATAGACCTACACCCAAACAATAGGCCGAAATAGGGAGTTTTGAGGAAGACTGGGAAGAAGGATTGAGGCAGCCGGAGGAGTCAAGGACATCACAAGAATATTTACAGAGTAAACTCACTTGAGCCATGGGGGTTCACAAAGACTGAACCAATCAAGGAACTTGCATGGACCGGATCCAGACCGACCCCTACTCATATGTAGCAGATGTGCAGCTTGGTCGAAGTGTGACTACCTTAATGATGGGAGTCGACTATCTCTGATTCTGCTGCTTGCCTTTAGCTCTCTTCCCCCCAGCTGGGCTGCCTTGGATGACACCAGTAGAAGAAGACGCACTTAGTCCAGCTATAACCTGAGATGCCAGGGTAGGTTGGTACCCTATTAGGGGTCTCCCTGTCTCTGAGAAGAAGGAGAGTTGGAAATGGGAAAGAGGCTTTAAGGGCAGGACAAGGAGGAGAAGAAGGCTGCAGGGATCTACCTGTAAAGTGATTAAATACACACATTAAAAAAAAAAATACTAGTTAGATTGAAAAGCTTTTTAGCTCAAACAGCCATACCCTTACGTAAGGAGTTATTGAAAAACGTTTGCTTGCAACAAGGGTCGGGGGAGAGTTTCCTCAGGGATATAGTTCAGACTGCGAGTTGCTTAAGGTTCAGTACATCAAATAAACCCATGCACACGCTGAGAAGGAGTCAGTGGCGTCAAAGAGAAGTTCACGAAGTTAGGAGCTGAAACTTGGCTGTGGGTACTCTAGTTCCTGCTAGAAGGACTTGAGGAGGAAAGAGTGGGGATGAATTTGAGCAAAACTCACTGCGAAACATGAAATTCCCAAGTAATAAACTTTGGGAGGCACAAGTCATTTCAATTTTATTTATAATAAAGAGAGTACACAGAACATTCTATGTTTCAAAACAAACTTCAGAAATGTCTTAAATTTGTAATTATAATCACAATTTGTAAAAATTACAGCATTTAAAAGTCATGAACTTTTAGTAATATTAAGAAAATTGATAAAATTTAATATTTAAATATAAAAACAATCATTAGTCAGTGAAAGAAGAATATGAATCAATCCATAAACATACAGAAATTAGTAAATTTTAATGAGTGATTTAAAATGTCTATTACTATATTTTAAATTAGTCTGAATCAGTGTTTTCTCTAGTAAAACATTTAAATATCTATATGGGCACCTTGTTTCATTATCATGGTGATTTTTCTAATTCCATTATGATTTTTCCTATGAAATGCCTTCATTTTTAGAAGAACCCAAATTATAATTTTTTCTTACAACTTAACAAAATTGCATCATTTTAAAATTTTGATGAGAAAAAGCTATTTTACTATGTTTTTGCTGAATTTTGACTTTTATTTCTTGTATGTGGCAGTTTCTTCAAAATAAGTGTAATTTTTCTCAGAAGAAAGATAGAATGATTTATTTTCATTAAGTTATTCAGTTGTCTATCTTTTTTATAATTTTTATTTTTTTATATTAACCACAGGTTATTTACTTTGTATCCCAACTGTAACCCCCTAACCCCTTCCCTCATTCCCTCCCAATCCCACCCTTCCTCCTTCATCTCCTTGCACCTTTCCAAGTCCACTGATAGGGGAGGGCCTCCTCCCCTTCCATCTGACCCTAGCTTATCAGGTATCTTCAGGACTGGCTGCAATGTCCTCCTCTGTGGCTTAGCAAGGCTGCTCCTCCCTCGGGGGGTGGGGGGGAGGTAAAAGAAAAAAGCAAGCCATTGAGTTCATGTCAGAAATAGTCCTTGTTCCCTTTACTAGAACACCCACTTGGAGACTGAGCTACCATGAGCTACATCTGAGAAGGGGTTCTAGGTTATATCCATACATGGTCCTTGGTTGGAGAAACAGTCTCATAAAAGAACCCTGTGCCCTGATATATTTGGTCCTTGTGGAGAGTTCTTGTACTCTCCAGGTCATACTAACTCCCCCTTCTTTCATGATTCCCTGTTTTCTGCTAAAGGTTTTGTTATGAGTCTCAGCATCTGCTTTTATACACTGCTAGGTAGAGTCTTTCAGAGGCCTTCTGTGGTAGGGTCTTGTCCTGTTACTTGTTTTCTCTATCTTGAGAAATGTGTGTTCAACATGTTTCTCACTATTTAGGATAGACTGTAAGAGGAACTCTGTAACTGAAGTCATTACACTTCAGATCTCACATTTACAATGTGTACTTTGGTTATTACTGCTATGTATAAATATTTACTGTATCAAAAGGAGAATTAAATATGTGAAAATATGTATCTCTGTATGTGTAATCCATGAACAACATAACTGCAATAATAGAAGGTATCTAACTAGGCTTTGCATAACCATAAGCCATAGCAGATCCACTCAGCAACCATTCAAATACAAAATAATGGTCAAGAGGGAGGGGGGTGTGGGATTGGGAGGTAATGAAGTAGGGGGCTACAGCTGAGATACAAAATGAAAAAACTGTATTTAATATAAAAATAAAAGTATTATTAAAAATAATGTTCAAGCAAGAATAAAATGTACTCTTAGCAACATTAAGCAATACTGCAACTACGATCAGTATAAAAATTAAATTATGCATATGATATTTCGTAGGCTAAGTCATAAATCCTCAATCTTCATTTGGCAATATTCACATGGAACCATTAAGTTTTTTAGTGATGAGCACAAACAATACAATGTTATCAAATGTTAAAAATGCTTTGTTACAGATTATACACACAAGGTTATACAAATGTGCACACATGTATTGTGTGTCTGGTAGTAACAGCTAGTGAGAAAGACAATTTTTAAAGAGTATTATCTAAGGTTCAAGGCAAGAACATGTAGTCCAGAAGTGCCACAGAAGACATAGAGGTAACATGCTTGCTGGCTTGCTCTCTGTGGCTTTCTCATAATCCTCTGGAACACCTGACCAGGAGTGGATCAACCCCTAATTTGCTGGAATCTCTAACAATAATCGCCAATAAGGAAAATACCCCACAGATTTGCCTGAAGGTAATGTGATGGAGACCTTTTCTCAATTGAGAGGCCCTTTTCCCAAAATACTCTTTATAAAGTTGATCAAAAAAAGAAAGAAAGAAAAGAAAAGAAAGAAGAATTCTAACCAGTACATCTAGAGAAACACTTAGGCCACTGTTTTGCCAGGAAGAACATCTTTCTTAACACTTCCATTCCAGACCATGCAGAAGCTTGAACTGGGAAGGATCACTGATGTCCTTTCTCCCCCAAGCAAAGTGTATAGCAGCTTCCTGCTCTATTAAAACTGGCCAACAGAGTGAGGTTTCTGGTTGGTTGGAGATGGATTTCTCTATGTTGTACAGGTAAGATGTATGTTATATATGATATAGCATATCATATATTTATGGTGCATAAGCAAGAGCAAAGGCAAAGTCTCATGCAGTTATTTTGAATTGTTTTTTGTTATTTTGTTTGTTTGTTTTAAATCTGTGACATACAACAAACGAGGAAGCTGTAAGCCCAGCTGTAAGTCCTTTCACCCATATGCAGCAGCACTGAGATTTCTGAATTGGAAGATTTTTGTGTTCTCTGAAAAGTTTCACCAGCTGGTAGGTGAAGCTGAAGACGGTTGATTTTTAACAGCTATCTTATCTTTGTAAAATTAGTGTCAGCATCTTATTACTAGAGGCACTCTCAGGCTTTATGTCTGCTGTGGACAGACACATTGTTTGAGCTGGGTGAGAACAACTCCTTCCTAAGCCAGCAGCTGTAACGATGGTCTTCGCCTTGACTTGTTAACGATGGTTTTATCTCATAATGGAATTTTCTTTTTTTTTCAACTTGATAAGTTATTTATTTTTGTTTCTACAGAATTATATTGTTGCTTATTCAGAAAGTTAATTAGAGAGAATAAAATGCATTATGTTACAGCTTTAATAGTGGGATGGAAATTTAATTTACTGCATGCTAAAACAATATTAACATTGTAATAACAGTTCCAATTTTGAATAGGCCAGACGATTCCCCAGATGAAAGTAGAATTACTTTTTGACATTAACTTTTTGTAGTATCTTCATAGCTGCAAGTTTAGCTATCTCCTGACTTATATATACTCTAAATTTTAGAGTATTGGGTCCTCAACGTGAGTGTTTGAAAGATAATAGTGTGAAACTTTAAGATTTCTCAGGAGTCTTAGTATATGTGTAACTAGATCCACACCTTTAAAGTCACCCTTCAAAATAATTTGTTAGATTTTTTTGGGATATATTTTCTTAAGAAGATTGTTCTTTGGGCTTTTTTTTTACTTTAATAAGAAAATTTAATAACAATTCAGATTCCCTATTGATACTAGAAGTGATACAATGCAAAATAAATAAATAAATAGATAGATAGATAAAGCCAACCCTACACCATGCTGGGCAAAATGAAAAGTAAAGATATTTCTACTCCACTTGCATATTGCTTTATGCATTAGAAGAAAAAAATAACTAGAACAGTAATATGATGACTCATCATTGTAAATTTATATTACAATTGTATCAACATAAAACTCTTTGCTTGCTGTAGGCTATTTGTTAATTTCACAACAGCAAGATAAATTTGCCTAAGAAGTAAAGGCAATGAACGGACGTAGTTACTCAAAGGAGATTAATGAATCTTTTAAAGCATATTTTAAATTCAAGAGCACATTGAAGCAATTAAAGCATTAATTTGTATATGATCAGATTTAGGAAGGATAAATAAAAAAGTGACATATTTAGAACAACTTTTATTCTTATTCCAAGCATGATTAGATGCCTAATATAAATGATGCTTTATTCTATTAAGCCTCATTTT
>JAQQSO010008236.1:0-10112 GCA_028658305.1 Pachyuromys duprasi
AGCTGAGTAAAATTCTGTTGTGTTTACGTACCACATTTTTGTTATTCATTCGCCTGTTGATGGAAATCTCGGTTGCTTCCATTTCCTAACTGTTAGGAACAGAGCAGCAGTGGCCATGAACGTACAAATATCTGTGGAGTAGGATATAAAACACCTGAGATATGCCGAGGAGTCATAGGATAGTCCTATTTTTAGTTTTTCAAACCATCTCCTCCTTGACTTTCACAGTAGCCACACACTAGCTCACACTGTCACCACGTGTAGACAAGCATCCCCCTCTCCCCGCATCTCAACAACATTTGTTATGGTTTCCTTGATGACAGCTATTCTGACAGGGAAGAGATGGAATCCCAAAGTAGTTTTAATTTGCATTTCTCTGGTAGCTCCAAATGTTGAATACTTTCTTAATGGAATTAAAACACATTTATTTAAATTTGTTTATTTGTTTGTTGGTTTTTGACTCTGTATGTGTATGTATGTGTGTGTATAGTGGGAGAGGACAGAACAGAACGGAGGAAGGAGAGAGAACAGCTCACTACAGTCACCTCAGTGCCTACCTCTTGTCCATCTTTCTCTTGGCCCTGGGACCCTCAGCTCCTCCTAGAACCCCTGCAGTTGCAGGGTGTGTGGAGGAGGCTGTAGCCGCACTGGCCAGGTCTCAGGTGGCCTCACCCTCCTGCTGCTGGCGCCACCTGCACCCCGTGGTCCTCTGTGAGCAGGCAGCACACTCTTTGTGATTCTCCAAAAGCAGGCGGCCTGCTTCCTGGTTGAGTGCAGACTCCCGGTTAGGGCGGATCAGCAGGCCCTTGGTGGCCAGCAGCACCTGCTGCATGCCCGGCTCAGCCACCCAGTCCCTCGAGAGCACACTGGCACAGATCTCTCCACTGGCACTCACATCTTAGGAGGTAGCCTGTGCGTAGGTGGAGAGGCAGGAAAGTCCTTACCCAGAAGGAGCTTCATATGAAACAGACCCTGGGAATAGTGGTCCCCCCAGGGCCTTCTGTGTAACCTTCGGGCCGGCGGGGTCTTCTTCACAGGGAAGATGTTGTTAACATCAGGTGGGTCCTCTGTCAGAGCTGTCAACTTCCGTATACTCGGCAGATGACATGGGAAGGCAGATCTCATACGCTGGAGCTCATACTTCAGAGGGCTGGAGACACGGAAGGAAAAAGAGCCTTTTTCTGTATAGCCCATGAATGCTTTAAAAATATCTATTTAAAAAAAAGACATCAGAAGAGGGCACCAGATCACATTATAAATGGTTGTGAACCACTAGGTGGTTGCTGAGAATTGAACTAAGGACCTTTGGAAGAACAACCAGCGCTCTTAACCTCTGAGCCATCTCTCCAGGCCTAATCTACTGGCTATTTGTATTTCTTCTGAGAACTGTTTAGTTCATTGGCCTATTTATTGACTAGGGCTTTTTTTTCTTAATTTTGGTGTTTAGTTTTTGTCGTTCTTTGTGTTATTCTGTGTAGTGAGCTCTTGCCTAAAGCACAGGTAGCAAAACTTTTCTCTTATTCTGTAGGCTGTCTGTTCATTCTAAAGCCAAAAGTGTGTTTTGCTGTGCAGAACTTTTTTAGCTTCATGTAACCTCATGTTGTTAGTGCTTGGGGCTGTTTCCCACGCTATTGGGGTTCCTCCATGCTTTGGGGGCTCCACTGAGATATTTCTTGCCAATACTGTGTTCTGAGTGTTTTTTCTTAGCAGTGTCTACTTCTAGGTTTATGTGTTATTATTTATGTGTGTCTGTATATTTTGGTGAATGTATGACACATGTGTTCAGGTGCCCATGGAGGCCAGAAGAGGGTTTCAGATTCCGTGGAGCTAGAGTTACAGATAGTTGTGAGCCACTAGAAGCGGGCTAGGAAACAAACGTGAGTGCTTTGAGAGAGCAGTAAGTGCTCTCAGCTGCCAACCCATCTTCTTCATCTTGAGGAAACCAGACTGCCAACAGCCCTCTGCCTTCTTTGACCCCACTTCAGACTTTGAAGACAAATCGACTTTCCACAAGTGGAAGGCCATTACCAGCTGCCAAAAGCCACGCCCCACAGGTATGGACAATCTACAGCCCAACTAAAACCCCATACTTGGGATGAAAACAAAAACCTATTTACCTAACATAACTGAGTTTGCAAAGAAACCGAAACTTCCATTACGCGTGTTAACATCCACAAACAGCAGCCCCCTCCCCTTGTCTACCCTCTGCTCAGATTCTTTCAAACAAGGACCGTGCTTCATGAGGTCTTGTCAGAGAGGTGGTGGGCACGCCCCTGTTTTCAATTTAGAATGCTCTTCCATGAGTTTCCTTAAGATTTGGTTTGGCCATTTGGCACCTCTTCACCACTTAAGTGCTGGACTTTTCTGCAGGGTGATTGCGGCCACCAGAGAACCATGGCCCTGTAGCCAGAATTATCTCTGCTTTATTTGTCAGTGGTTTTGTCTTTTAAGGAAACAAACCCTTACCTTCATTATTCATGTTAATGTTTTAAACACACCAGGCCCCTAGCTGCTGGTTTCCTGGTGAGATCATAAAGGGCCTAAGACACGGGGAGGAGGAGAGGCAGAGGGTGCCTGAAGACATTGCTGAGGGAGCAGGAATTTCTCAGGACTGAAAACGCGCCCATTTTATAACCATCATTTATCTGGGTCCTCGGGATCTGATTTTGGTTCAGAGAATGTTGAGTTTTGCCAGAGTCTCCTCAGTAACTATGATGATGAGATGGGTCAGTGGGTAAAGGCGTTAACCCTTGAGCTGCCAGCAGACCTGAGTTTAGTCCTTGTGACACGTGGTGGAGGAGAGACCTGACTCCTGTGAGCCGTCCTCTGACCACTGATGCACTGCCCCACAAGTTACACACAAAAAGAAATATTCTTTCAAAAGAAGATGCAGTGAAGACGATAGCGATGTTATCTTAAGCAGAGGGAAAAATTTTTTTAAAAACCAAAATGTAATTGGAATTGTGGATACATTGCCATTTAAATATCTGTGGCTCGCGCATAAAAATAGCTTTTGCGCTGTGGAACTTAGCCAAGGGCTTTGTGGAAACAGCGCCGAGAATCTAATTTAACAGAGCCATGACCCGGGAATTCAGAGACACGGCTGACCCACCAGCCTACTCATACTTCTGAAGGTATTTTTTTTTCTCCCTAGTTCACTACAACCCATATTTAAAATCAATTGGGAGGTTTAGAAAAATGAAAATGAAGTTACAAACCTTGTTTTCGTTTTCTTTTCTCTTCCTTTCTTCTTTGGTTCCCTCCTCTTCTGCTTCCTCCCCTCCCCCTACCTTTCTGAGACCGGGCCTTGCTGCCCAGCAAAGCTGATCCTGACCTCCTCTTCCTTCTGCCTTTCCCAGAGCTGGGATTACAGAAACACACTGCAAGCTTAGCTCGAACCTTGCTTACGTCGGCCTCATTTTAGCATTGATGCAAATAGAGAAATACTTTAATCTTTAACTCTCTACACCCGGAAACCCTGCCTGTGCAGCCAAGGGTCTGTTGTTCGTTTGTGGCTTGAAGCAGAGCCTCATACATTTTGTGAAAATCCCAGTGCCTCTGTGGAGTGGTTTGGGTGTCCAGTCACAGTCACTCTAAGTAGTGTCCACTGGTCAGGTGTTCCTAATTGGTTATTATTATTCTCTCATACAGTACGTCCTGACCAAAACCTCTCCTCCCTCCCCTCCTCTATTCTCCGACCCGCCTCCCCAAGACCCACTGTCTCCTTCATTTCCCTTCAGAAAGGAGTTGCTCCTAATAGTAAGAAAAAAAAATTGTGTGGAAAAAGTGATCAGAACTTTGCCAAAATCAGGTGATAGGGTTAGGTCCTCCAAGAAGGCGCAGACTTGTGAGAAGACAACTTCTGTTTGTGTGCTGACAGCATCCTCTTTGTCAGTCATCTTTGAGTGTGAGCTGTGTGGAGTGCTAGGGTTGCCCGACTTCCACCGCCCCTGCTTGTCAGGCTTCCCTCCTCCTCACCCGCACATTCCCCTCTCCTGCCAGATGTTTTTACTTAACTGTTCGCACGCGCGCATCCCGTGCGCCAGCCTCCGAGACAGCCTGTCTGTCTGACTGGAGAGGAGTGTTTTCCCAGCTCCAGCAGGGGCACTGGAGAGGCCTGATGCAGACTTGTAACCTCTCCACACAGGAGACAGGCGCTCGCTCTTTCCTTGATTTCCTAGACTGCCTGGCTCTTTTGTAGCTCACACAGTTTCTTTCTTTTCTTTTTGTTTTTGCTTGCTTTTCAAGGCAGGGTTTCTCTGTGTAGCCTTGGCTGTCCTGGGCCATGCTGGCTCTCTGCCCCTCACTTTGCTTTGCTTAGGACTGATCCACCACCTCATTCAGCCACTCCTTACTGAACCACTGCCCTGCCCTGGGCTGAGTCCCTGTCAGGAGCAACGAGGAGTTTGGCAGAGTTTTGGAGAAATTTTTCCCAAGCCATGAGAGATGCACAGGATAAACAATTCTTCTTTCTTCCTTTACTTCAGAGTTTAAATAGAGGCACCTTGGGCCAAATCCATCAGGTCCAATCCCGGCTTCCCTCTTGAAGCCTCCATCCACCTCTCCTGCTTTTGACCTGATCCTGGTCACCCTTCTTACTGTTGTTCTCAGTTCTCCTGCAGCATGCTTTTCAAAATCTCAGTCTGATCCTCCCCCTCTCCTTCCCCTATTTGCCCCCCACCCCCGCTCCAGGGTCTCCCTGTATATTCTCTCCTGGCCTCAAACTCACAGAGATCCACTTGCCTCTGACTCCTGAGTGTTGAGAGTTGAGTTGAGCTAAAGGTGTGCGCCACCACACCTGGAGATTGTTATTTATTCTGTCTTTAAGTGTTTTCTCTAACTCCTCACTCTATTTAGGATAAAATTCAAAGTCGTCACTGTGGTCCTTGCTCACTGGTGAGCCATTTTTAGCATCACTGCCTGTCGCCACGCGTGCCTGACTGCAGAGTTGGGCTCTCTTCCGCCTCTGCCTTGCAGACTTGTAGTTCTTATGTCAGCCTTCCTGGTATTAGTCACTGCTCCATCGCTGTGAAGAAATACCATAACCAAGGCAACTTATAGGAGACAGGCACGAGGACACACACCCAAGCCCTTCCTAAACAGTTCCACTTCCTGGCAAGCAGACAGATACATGAACCTCTAGGGGTTATTTTCATTCAGATCACTGCAGATGCCTAACTCTTCCCGAAGCCCTTGTCAACTCCCAAGGGCCGGGAGCTTCAAGCCCCTCCCCTCAGTCATGGACATTAAAAAAAAATACACTTATTTATTTTCTGTGTGTGTGTGTAGGCACACAAGTAGAGGTCAGAGGACAACTTGTGTGAGTCAGTTCTCTCCTTCTAAAAAGGAGAGCCCTAGGATTGAAGTTAGGTCATCAGGTTTGGTGGTCGACACCTTCCCCATTGAGCCATTGGGCCAGCCCCAATTATGAGTATTTTCACCCCCATTCCCACCATTCTTAGTTAGGGTTTGAGTTTCCACACACATGCATACATGCACACACACTGCATGTTCAAGACATAGATCCCCAGGGGAAGATTACTTCAAATCCTAGAATATTTCTAAACACATATCTGTGTCTTAGTGGGTTACTTTTTATGTAAAAACGGACAGAATGCAGAAACATGCCAAGTAGGGAAAGTTTCACCCCTGTCATACTCAGAAGATACAACATAGCCTTGATCCCACTTAAGTGTTACAAAAAGAATACAAAAAAACAAAGCTAGAATCAACGTTCATCTTTTCATTTGTATTATTCTGAGATCAACGCTTTACCTCTCTGGGCCTCCTTTCTCCACTTGTCAAATGAATCTTGAGAAGACACAGTGTGCAATGCCTGCTGAACATTCTAGGTCATTTTCTAGAGACAAACAACGTGCTGTCTTCTATTGAAGGGTAGTGAACTTGGGGCTGTTCAGGCCAGCCTTGTTGTGCACATGCTCACTACTTTCCCTTGCTTTTGGCTGCCCTGAGGAAAGAAACCAATGGCTGTAAAATGAGCACAGAGCTCACCATGGCTAGGCTGTGCAGGGCAGCGATCAGAGTCTCATGGCAATGTGAGGGTTAAAGCTCATGGAAGTGTGGGGCTGGGCAGTGCACTGCCAGGGGTGAACACTGGTCCCCTCTGAGGAAGTGTGGGAGGACCCAGTGCAGGTCATCAGCAGCTGAAAGGTGGGTGAGGGAAAGGTGTTTAAACATAAAGTGGATGGATCCTGGAGACCATATACGTTAGGGCTAATGTGAGAGACAAGAGTTTAGTCCTGTCCTAATGAGAATGACATGAACTCACAAAATAATGAGGCGTCTGTCACTGGGAGAGAGTCTATGCAGCTTCTGACTGATTCCTCAGTCAGGGCGCTATACTAAAACATTCCTAGCCAGGCAAGGTGGCTCACGCTTTTAATCCCAGTACCAAGGAGGCAGAGATAGGAGGCTTTTTGGGGGCCAGCCTAGCCTAATTAGTGAGTTCCGATTCTCTGTCAGAGATTCTGCTTCCACAACCAAGGTTCTATTAGTTACTTTTTTTTTTTTTTTTATTACAGTGACAAACACCACAGCCAAAGGCAAACTAAGGAAGAGAGAATTTACTTGGGCTTTCGTTTTTAGAGGATGAGAGTTCCTGTCGGGGGAGGTTGGGGCAGCTCAAGGTGGGGGCAGCGCAGAGGCATGGTAGCAGGAACAGAACGCTGAGATCACATCCTCAACCACAAGCACGAAGCAGAAAGGTGGAACTAGGAAGGGAAGCAGGACTTGGCCTCTCGAAGCCCGCCTCTAACACCCTACTTTTTCCAGATGTCCTGCACCATATCTCTGGACTGAGCTACCAACAGGGACCAAGTGTTCAACTGAGGGCTGTTTCTCATTCAAAGCACCACAAAGCTGGATGGCACCTGAGGAATGACACTAAAATTTGACCTCTGGCCTCCACACACACGTACATAGAAGTTGCCCTTTGACTTCCACACGTGTGTTGTACACACACACACACAAATTCCTGAATTGTGAAATTGGATTAAGTTAAGGCTCTTTAATTTTTTTTTTTAAGTCCTAGGACCTTGCCCCCTTTAAGTTAAACTCTCAGATCTCATGCCTCCTCCTTTTGTGAGATGACAAAGATGCACCAGCCATGCGTGATGCGAAATGGCCACACTTTGCGATCCTGGTGACTGTGGCCTTTGAGGACCCTTATCTGTGTCCCCACAAGGCAGAGCTCTCTCAGATGGACTTTGTATGTCATAGCATGGCCTGGCCAGGAGTTCTCTGGAGCTGGCCCAGCACTTTGTACAGTCAGTGAGTGAGACTTCCCGCTCTGAGCCACGGAAGGCCTCATTTCCCTCCCTTCTGCTCTTCTCTGCTGGAGGGATATCTAACCTAGACCCTGGCTCTCAGGGTCTGTTGAAGAGTCTGTTCCAGGAACCACCCTGCCCCTGTATCTTTCTTGGTACCTCACCCCAATTACCTGTACCTCCCCCCCCCCCATTATGCATCATTATGCATGTGAAGAGAGGTGCCCTGGGACTTGGTAAGTGGCACACTTAGTTTCATGTCCAGCGGGGCCAGGACATGGTTTCCTGACTTCCAGGCCCAGCCCCTGCCCTGGACAGCACACTCTGTTTGTTAACAACACTGGATTCACACTGAAGCAAATCTTTTCTCTGTGTGTGGTCATTGTACTGGAAGAATTTGCCTGGGAACCAATCCCAGACCCTTAGAGACCCAGAGTTTGGAGCCTGATAACAGCAACAGCTTCCAGCACTGCAGGCTTCTAAGGACACACTCATCATGCTGTGTGGTATCCCCTCAAAGTCCCTCAAGGCTGAAGGCCTATCACTTTACAGTCAAGACCTGAGGTAGGTGAAGGGGGCCTGAGCAGAGCTGCTGGCTCCTACCTGGTAGCTGCACTTCAGGAAGCCCATGAAAAAGATGGAGCTGTTTCTGTCTGGTGTGGGAGGCAGACCCGGGTATGGCAGTTCTGGGGAGGGCATTTGCAGCTGATGTGATGTCTGGAGGCTGAAAGACACAGTAGAAGTGATGAGGTCCCTTTGTAGTGAGGGAAGACTGTGGCCTCAGACATCACAGGGCTCAGTTGTATAACTCAACTTGAGTCAAGTCCTCTTCACTACCCTCCATTTCTTACATCATTCCAGGGGTCCAGGCCTGCCCTTGACCCTCGAATGGGAAGATGAGGATCTATTGCTCCTGAGCCCTGGGGATTAAGCACAAAAAGCTGAACAAAGACACAAAATATGGACACCCCCCCCATCCTATTGGCTCAGCCTGGACCCTTCTCCGCTCCCTCACCCCACCCCATAGCTGGCAGTTTCCTCTTTGTAGTGGCTGCCTATACGGTGTTGAGCCAGTGCTTTGAGATCCTACGCTGCCGGGGATGGATTTCCCTAACCCTATGTGCTGCTCTGGCCCCTTTCCTTCCCAGATACGAATAGCTGCCCTCCTGTACTTTCCTGGACACAGTTCTCCACTCTTGGAGATCCTGTGAGATACTCTGGGATTAATGGAAACTCACCTGGTACCAGGTTCTTTTACCAAATATTTGCTGAGCGCTAGGTCCTAGTCTACACTAGGACAGGGAACCTGGGTATGAGCCAGACCCCATCAGTCCCAGGTCTGTAAGATGCGCTTTTGGGAGCTCCCGCCTGGATCCGGGCCAGTTGCGAAACACCTTCACTGGACTTTCTTGGTGCTGTATGCTTCTGCCAGACTCACCAGGTCCCAACATTGACCTGACTTTGTTGTCCTAGCCTTTGACCTCACTCGACTCTCGCTACAGTGCCCCACTCCAAAGCATGGAGATTTTCATCAGTGGTTGGACGGAGGAACAAATACGGTATATCCATTCAGCATAGTAGTACACAGCCTTAAAAAGTGATGGAATCTTGATACCTGCTTCAGTCTGAATAAACCTTGAAGACACAAGGCTAAGACTCAGGGGACGAACAGTGTGAGACTCCAGTCATAACGGCCCCCTAGAGTGGTTAACTTCACAGAAAAGAAAGTACAATGCCGGCTACAGGGACTGGAGGAGGTAGCAAAGAGTTGCCGTTTTGTTGGTGTACAATTTTAGTTAAGAAAGATAAAATTCTGGGAACGGATGGTGGCAGTAGTTAGGTGTGTGTGTTTCTGTGTGTGTTTCTGTGTGTCTCTCTGTGTGTGTTTCTGTGTGTCTCTCTGTGTGTGTTTCTGTGTGTTGGTGCAGCAAGTGTGTTACCATGTGTTTTGAGGTGAGACCGTCGGGTCTGGTTCTTGCCTTCCACCTTGTTTGAGATGTGGTCTCTCTGCTGCTACCTAATCCAGGCTTTCAGCCCTTGGACCTCTGCCATTCTTCTGCCTCAGTCTCCCATCTCCCCGTAGGGGCGTGCTGCCATTTAAGGGACTTGCGCTGTTGTGTCTGTGTTCTCAGGATCCACTCAGGCCATCAGGCATGCATGAACAAGCTTCTTTTAAATTTTATTTCATTTTTCACATAGATCCATCGCCACAGGCGATGGGTGTTCTTAATAGCACAGAAACATACACTTGACAATGGTAAATGGTAACATTGGTGTGTATTTTACCACACAGCACACACCACAAAAGTAAAGAGTCCCTGTGCTGTCTTCTGGGTCTGTGGATTAAGTGGACTCAGCTGGGTGTCCCCACTCAGAAACTCCCCATGGCTGCGAACATGATGATGGAGAACGCAACCCATGAAGGGTTATTAGCTAGGACACCCCCAACCCACCACCTACGTGCCTTTGCGCCACAGTCCCAGCAAGCAGCAAAGTGACATTCTGTCTGTTCTCTGAACTGTCTCTTCTGTCCTACTGCACCTGTTAGAGCACCCAGGAGCCACACACATTCAGGGTGACAGGAAACAATCTTTCCTGATAGGGGAGGTGAAAGGTCAGGTGTGGGAAGAGCGGGAGAGGAGATGTTCCCGTGGCCCTTCATCTTGGGGAGGCCACCAGCCTGAAGTGTGTTTGCTGGGGTCCTTGGGAGTCAGGCAGGGAGGCACCCATGCTCAGTAGACCCCTTCTTGGAGGAGTCACTCCTCATGGCTTGTGGGAGTTTGAAGGAATCTTGGCAATCTCTTGAGATTGGGGACGTGTTTCAAC
>JAQQSO010008237.1:0-10112 GCA_028658305.1 Pachyuromys duprasi
ATATACATATATTTTGGGTTAATGATATTAATACTTTTTGGATTAATGATATCTATATTTTGGATTAATGACATATATTTTTTTGATTACTGATATATATATTTTGGATTAATGATATATATTTTTTGTATTCATGATATTACATATATATAATTGGATTAATGATATATGTACATATTTGGATTAATTATACTCAAATACTTGAAGCCATGTTGCTAAGTTCAATTAGCCGGAAAGTACAAGGGTCAAGAATATTGTTGTGGAGGAACCATAATCCCCACAGCACATGTCTTTGAGGAAAAGAAAGTGAAACTGTGTGAATGTGGAAATGTTTCATTCATTGTTCTTCTTTATTTTTAATTCATATATTAATTACAGTTTATTCACTTTGTATCCCAGTTGTACTTCCTCCCTCATTCCCTTCCAATCCTACCCTCTCTCCCTTATCTCCTCCCATTCCCCCCTCCAAGTTCACTGATGGGGAAATTCTTCCTTGCCTTCAGTCTGACCCTAGCTTATCCGGTGTCATCAGGATTGACTTCACTGTTCTCTGTGGCCAGGCAAGGGTGTCCCCTCTTAGGGGGAAGTGATTAAAGAACCAGCCACTGTTCCCCATAGTAGGACACCAACTTGGATACTGAGCTGCCATGGGCTACATCTGAGCAGAGGTTCTAAGGTTATATCCATGAATATTCATGGGTTGGAGAATCAATCTCAATAAAGACCCCTGTGCCATATATTTTGATTCTATTGCTCTCCTTGTGGAGGTCCTGTCCTCTTCATGTCTAACTATCTTCCCCTTCTTTCCTAACATGCCCTGCACTCTGCCCAGAGTTTGCTTATGAATCTCAGCATCTGCTTTGATACACTGCTGGGCAGAAACTTCCAGAGGTTCTCTGTGGTAGGCTCCTGTCCTACCTGTGTTCTGCGTTTTGCAATATCCATCCCATTTGTCATTCCGAGTGAGGATTGATCATCTTACCCAGGGAACTCCTGCTTGTTTAGCTTCTTTAGGTGTACAGATTTTAGTGTGTTCATCCTGCATGTGTACTATCCACTTATAAGTGAATGTGTACCATGTGTGTCTTTCTATTTCTGAGATAGCTCACTCAGAATGATCTTCTTTAGATCCTACCATTTGCCTGCAAATGTCATGATTTCCTTGTTTTTAACTTTGGAGTAGTATTCCATTGTGTAAATGTACCAAAATCTGTATCCATAACTTCGTCGAGGAATCTGGGTTGTTTCCAGGTTCTAGCTATTACAAATAAAGCTGCTATGAACATGGTTGAACAAATGTCCTTGTTATGTACTTGAGCATCTTTTGGATATATGCCTAGGAGTGGTATAGCTGGATGTTGACATAGCACTATTCCTAATTGTCTGCTAAAATGCCAGATTGATTTCCAAAGTAGTTGTACAAGTTTACATCCCCATCAGCAATGGAGGAGGGTTCTGCTTTCTACACATCTTCTCTAGAATGTATTGTCACTTGAATTTTTTCTTAGCCATTCTGATAGGTGTAAGGTAAAATCCCAGGGTCATTTTAATTTCTATCTCCCTGATGACTAATGACGTTGACCATTTCTGCCATTCTAATTCCTCAGTTGAGAGTTCTCTGTTTAGCTCTGTACCCCATTTTTTAATTGGATTACTTGATTTGTTCTTTTTTAACTTCTTTATATCTTTGTATGTTCTGGATATTAACCCTCTGCCAGATATAGGGTTGGTGGAGATCCTTTCCCTGTCTGTAGGCTGTTGTTTCATTCTGATGACAGTGTCCTTTGCTTTATAGAAGATTTTCAGTTTCATGAGGTCCCATTTATTGATTGTTGATGTTAGAGCCTGTACTGTTGCTGTTCTATTCAGGAAGTTGTCTCCTTTGCCAATGAGTTCTAGACTCTTTTCTAATTTTCTTCTAACTGATTTAGTGTTTCTGGTTTGAAGTTGAGATCTTTGATCTACTTGGACTTTACTTTTGTGCAGGGTGACAACTATGGATCTATTTGCAATTTTTCTGCATGTGGACATCCTGTTAGACCAGAACCATTTGTTGAAGATGCTGTCTTTTTACCATTGTATGGTTTTGGCTTCTTTGCCAACAATCTAGTAACTGTAGGTGTGTGGATTTTTTTTTCTGGGTCTTCCATTTGGTTCCATTGATACACCATTCTGTTTCTATGCCAATACCCTGCAGTTTTTATTACTATTGCTCTGTAGTACAGCTTGAAATCAGGGATGGAGATGCCTTCACATGATCTGTTGTTACAGAGGATCATTTTGGCAATTGTGGGTTTTTTGTTGTTGTTTTTACATATAAAATTGAGAATTGTTCTTTGCAGTTCTATAAAGAATTGTGTTGGTATTTTGATGGGAATTGCATTGAATCTGTAGATTGTTTTTGGCAGGATGGCCATTTTCACTATGTTAATCCTATGAATCCATTATCATGGGAGATCTTTCCATCTTCTGATATCTTCTTCAATTTCTTTCTTCAGGGACTTGAAGTTTTTTTCAAAGAAGTCTTTCACTTGCTTGTTTAGAGCCACCCCAAGGTACATGTTATTAGTGGCTATTGTAAGGGAGTTATTTCCCTAATTTCTTTCTCAGCCCATTTGTCTTTGGTATACAGGTTGGCTTCTGATTATTGTTAGTTAATATTGTATCCAGCCACTTTTCTGAAGGAGTTTATCAGCTGAATGAGTTCTCTGGTTGAATTTTCAGGGTCGCTCATGTATGCTATCATATCATCTGCAAATAGTGATACTTTGATCTCCTCTTATTTGTATACCTTTGCTCTGTGGGATTGATTTAAGTTTCTCTCCATTGAGTTGGATGTTGGCTATAGGCTTGCTGTATGTTGCCTTTACTATGTTTAGGTATGTGCCTTGCATCCCTGATTTCATGTGGTTTTTCTCTTTCAGTTTGTTTATATGGTGGATCACACTGATGGATTTCCGTATATTGAATCACCCTTGCATGCCTGGAATGAAGCCTACTTGGACATGGTGGATGATATCTTTTATGTGTTCTTGGATTCAGTTTGCAAGTACTTTATTGAGAATTTTTGCTTCTAAATTCGTAAGAGAGATAGGACTGAAGCTCTCTCTCTCTCTCTCTCTCTCTCTCTCTCTCTCTCTCTCTCTCTCTCTCTCTCTCTCTATTTGTTGGGTCTTTGTGTGGTTTAGGTCTAAGGTGACTTTGGCTTCATACAATGAGTTTGGTAATGTTCTTTCTGTTTCTATTTTGTGGAATAGTTTGAAGAGACTGGAGGTAGGTCTTCTTTGAATGTCTACAAGAATTCTTTGCTGAAACCATTTGTCCAGGCACTTTTTTTGAAAGGGAGACTTTTGATGACTGCTTCTATTTTCTTAGAGGATATTGGAGTATTCAGTCTATTTGCCCGATCTTTTAATTTTGGTACATGGAATCTATTAATAAAGTGTCCATTTCATTTAGATTATCAAATTTTGTGGCATATAGGCTTTTGTAGTAAGAACTAATGATTTTTTAGAAGTCTTCAGTGTCTGCTGTTATGTACCTCTTTTCATTTCTGATTTTGCTGATTTGGATAGTTTCTCACTGCCTTTTAGTTAGTTTGGCTAAAGGTTTGTCTGTCCTGTTCATTTTCTCAAAGAACCAGCTCTTGGTCTCACTGATTCTTTGAATAGTTTTATTTATTTCTTATTTATTGATTTCAGCCCTGAGGTTGAATATTTCCATTCTCCTCTTGGGTATGTCTGCTTCTTTATTTTCTAGGGCTGTCAGGTGCACCATTAAGTTGCTTATATGAGATGCTTCAGATTTCTTCTTGAAGGCACTTAGTGCTATGAATTTTCCTCTTAGCATTGCTTTCATTGTGTCCCATATGTTTGGGTATATTGTGCCTTATTTTCATTGAATTCTAAGAACTCTTTAATTTCTCTCTTTATTTCTTGCCTAACCCAGCTGTCATTGAGTAGCGAGTTGTTCAGTTTCCATTTGTGTGTAGGCTTTTTGCTAGTTCTGTTGAAGTTGAGGTCCAGCTTTAGTTCATGGTGGTCAGATAGACTACAAAGGATTGTTTCATTCTTCTTGTATCTGCTGAGGCTTGCTTTGTGACCACCTATTCGGTCTGTTTTGGAGAAGGTTCCAGAGGTGCTGAAAAGAAGGTATATACTCTTTGAATTTGTGTGAAAAATTATGTAGACATCTATTAGGTACTTTTGATTTAGAACCTCTGTAAGTGTCATTATTTCCCTATTTAGTTTCTTTCTAGATGAGAAGAGAGTGTTGAAGTCTCCCACTATTAAGGTGATGGGATTGATGATGATTTGAGCTTTCATAATGTTTCATTTGCAAATATTGGTGCTCTTGTGTTTGGTGAATAGATGCTCAGAATTGTGATATCCTCCTGGTAGATTTTTCCTTTGATGAGAATGAAGTGCCATTCGACATCGTTCTTGATTAATTTTGGTTGAAAGTTTGTTTTATTAGATATTAGGATATGTACTCTAGCTTGCTTTCTGGGTCTGTTTGCTTGAAAAACATTTTTCTGGCCCTTTACTAGGAGGTAGTGTCAATTTTTGTTGGAGAGGTGTGTTTCTGGATGCAGCAGAATTTTGGAACCTGTTTCTGCAACTACTCTGTTAGTCTGTGTGTTTTTATTGGAGAGCTGAGTCCACTGATGTTGATTGATAATAGTGACCAATGAATATTAGGTCCTTTTTGTGGACCTGGTGGTATTACTGTGATTCGTTGCTTGTTTTCTTTTAATATTTTTGTTGTGAAGTTATCTGAATCCCATGTTTTCTTGGGTGTAGTTGTTTTTGTTGGATTGGAGTTTTCTGTCTAGTATCTTCTGTAATGCTGAGTTGCTCTGTAGATACTGTTTAAATTTTGTTTTGTCATGAAATATTTTCTTTTCTCCATCTACATTGATTAAAAGCTTTGCTGGGTATAGTAGTCTGGGTTGGTATCTGTGATCCTTAACCTCTGCATGACAACTACCCAGGCCCTTCTGGCTTTCATACTTTCTGTTGAAAAGTTTGGTATGATTCTCATAGTTCTGCCTTCATATGTTACTTGGCCTTTTCCCCTTGCTGCTTTTACTATTTTTTCTTTGTTCTGTAGATTTAGTGGTATGACTATGATGTGATGTGAGGAGTTTCTTTTCTGGTCAAATCTATTTGGTGTTCTGTATGCCTCTTGTGTGTTTATGGACATCTCTTTCTTTAAGTTGGGAAATTTTTCTTCTGTGATTTTCTTGAAAATATATTCTGTGCCTTGGAGCCTGGAATCTTCATTTTTATCAATTCCTATTATTCTTAGATTTCATCTTTTCATGGAGTCCTTGATTTCTTGGATGTTTTGTGTTTGGGACTTTTCCCATTTTACTTTTTCTTTGAGGGAAGTTTAAATTTCTTTAAGTGTATCTTCAGCACATGAGATTCTCTCTTCCATCACATGTATTATTCTATTTGTGTTGCTTACTTTTGCGGTTCCTGATCTTTTCTCTAAGTTCTCCAGCTCCAGGGTATTCTCTGTGTTTTCGTTGTTGAATATAATTCTGTTTTCATTCCTTGCACCATTTCCTTCATCTGTTTGCATGTGAATTCCTGTATTTCCATGATGGTCTCTAATTTTTGTTCATTTCCTCTCTCTATGCCACTAATTGTGACTTTCCTTGTACTGCTATTTGTTTGACTATATTTCCCCGTATTTATTTGAGAAGCTTTGATTTTTTTCCTCTTTATTTGCCTTCATTTGTGTGACTATTTCTTTCAGAGATGTGTTTATTTTCTCTTTATGTGCCTCTAATAACTGGATAAACATAGCTTTAAAATCATTTTCTTGTGTTTCTGCTGAATTAGAGTATCCATTGATGTTGTGGGTTGCTGTTGAAGCCATGATGTCCTGAATTTTGTTGGATGTGTTTCTGTGACAACCACTGGCCATCTTCTTGTCTGTAATCTTCACTTTTTGTTCCTGGGGAGTCTGTAGTTCAGAATGCTTTCATCTTTCTCTGGTATCTGGAGTATTTTTCAGGAAGATTTGAGAGGTCCACAGGTTTGAGAGTGTGTGTTGGTTTTCAAGCTGTACCTAAGGGTAGAAAATCCACAGGCGCAGAAGCACAAATGTGGGTGACCAAGCGTGTGCGTGTGTGTGGAAGTGTGCCTTGAAAGACAGGGTGCTAGAGAATGTAGATGCCTGGAATGTGGTGCAAGTGTAAGAGGGGTTGTCAACACTCTTGGTGTTGGTTGGCACAATGCACATACACAGATTCGCTGAATATGTCAGTGGCCTATGGACCACCGGTATTCAGCTCTGTCTGGGCTCCAGGAAATTTTTTTTAACCTAGAGTCCACTGGTAGACCCGCAGGACAGGGGCTTCAATGTTGAGAACGCTGTCCCAAGAATCCCAATGTTGTCCACATGGGTGTATGGGTGGGAGGGTTCCAATTTCTGGCTACTAGCATAGAGGGACCCTGGATCTGGGGTTTGCAGGCACTCATTTGAAGGTGAACCCATGCTCTCTTTGGTCAAATCAGAGGACACAGGCTCCCCCTGTTCTCTGCTCTCAGATCTGGCCTGCCGAGGCATGTGGGTGTAGGAGCTTTGTCAGCTCAGTGCTGTTGCAGCCGCAAAACTTGGAAGCTGCTATAGCGGTCCTCTGAGAGTCCAGCCACAGCCGCAGAAGTGGGAGACAGGTACAGATGCCTGCTGGCAGGCCCTGGGGAAAAGCTACAGTGGTCCACAGTCCTGGGTGGCCTGTGCAGCCGGCTGCCTCAACTTAGGGTCTGGGTGGCTGGTACATTCACTGGCTAGGAGGCCCTGAAGGGCCAATACAGCTGCTCTTGGACCTGGGACATGGAAGGCTTGTATACCTGGTAGCTGCCACTGAGGACCTAGGAGGTCTGCCCCTGCTGTCTCAGTCAGGGAGCAGGGAGCGCTGTGCTAGGAGCCACGGGGCACTGTGGGCTGCCTAAGCTAAGGAGAAGGGAGGACAGACAAGGGGAAGTGAAGGAAGATCTAATGTTCACCACTCTCAGACCCCAGAGGAGTCCTTGGATGACATGGATCTAAATGTTCTCGGCTAATGTGTTGTCCCCTCTCTCACCGGAAGCCTCAATGCTAATGACCTATCTTCAGCTGCCCCTCCACTCACCAATTTCAGAGTTTCAGATGCTCTGCCTCTCAGATATGATGTGTGCTGGTCGCCACCATCTTGGATCCCCTGTTGTTCCTTTTTTAATAAGTACCTTTTCCTCAAGTTGGATACAAGTCCTGTGACCATACAGATATGGAAAATAGAAACATATGTCTCTTTCCCAGTACAAGTAGAAGATATGCAGTAGTCCTTATTTTGTGCATACTTTCTGAATGTGGTGCTAATTTATATTTAATGTATTGATCATTATTCATAGCTAAATTATTAATTAAAAAGTTAAAGAATATTCATTGTCTCCGCAATAGGACTGTGTAATGATTTTGGTAAAGCTTACACATATCCCAATTATCTTTACAGGAATGAAAGAACACATATTTATGAGAAAACCTATGAAAGTAATGAATGTGGTAAAGCCTTCACACATCACACTGATCTTCAAAGGTATAAACAGAATCACAGTGGAGAGAAACTGTACAAATATAATCAAAGTGGTAAAGGCTTTTCATGACACAGTAAACTCCACGTACATAGAAAAACAGATACTGGAGAGAAACCTTATGAATGTGATGCTGGTGGGAAAGTCTTTTCACAACATGAAAATCTCCAAATGCATTGAAGAACACACACTGGAGAGAAACCACACAAATGTAATCAATGTGATAAAGCCTTTGTACGTTGCAGTGATCTTCGAAGGCATGAAAGAATTCATACTGGAGAGAAACCCTATGAATGTAGTCATTGTGATAAAGCTTTTTCACAACTCAGCACTCTCCAGAATCACAAAAGAACACACACTGGAGAGAAACCCTAGGAATATATTCAGTGTGGTAAAGCCTTTTCATACTCCAGTAGTCTCCAGGTGCATAAAAGAACACACACTGGATACATACACTATGAATGTAATCGGTGTGGTAAAGTCTTTTCCCAACACGGAAATCTACGAAAGCATAAAAGAACACATGGTGGAGAGAAACTCTATGAATGTAATCATGATAATGCCTTTTCATCTCTCCAGTTCTTCCACTCTTTCCTTGTCTTCGCAGTTATCTGTAAGTGTCAGAATACCATGCAGGCCACCACTTGGTGGTCTTGAATTGGACTTTAAATCTTCTCGGTCCCCACTCTATGATCCCTGTAACCTCTCTGCCTGGCAGGAATAAGAATATTCTGAATAAACATTTCTATATCTCGCTTAGTTGAACATCTAGTCAATCAATGGACTCCTTGGAATTCTAATCTCTTCTGGAATGACATTGTTGAAAAGACCTATTCCCCTTGATGAGATATTTGCTGCTCAAAAACATTATGTCATTTTTGGAATACCTTGCATGAGAGAAATCTGCTGAGAAGGCGGGAGGAATTTACAGATGAGAACGTTTTAATAAGTGGCTTGGTGAGATTACTTAGTTATGTATCTCTTGCCTGCTCTCTAAACCTAAAGGATCAATTAGTTACCATGTGTTGTACTTCACATGGGAGACAAGCTGCTGAGGTGCCTTTTTTGACAGAAGGGGATCTGACTTCCAGGGTCTCCCAGCATCCCTCAGTCCCTACCTTCTAAGGAGGATGATTGGCATACCCCACTTCTACCCTTGCCTTTCCAGTCCAATAGAATGTGTGTGCACTCTCCCTCTCTATTTTAAGACATTCAAAGGGGAGAATTTGGAAAAGCATGGAGAAAAGAGATGGAAAGGGTAAAATTGGTGTAATATATTTTAATTAACATCTGTAATATTAAGTTTTAAATAAAAGGTGGCTAGAGAGAGAATGGGAGTAACAGCACTGGGTGAAATGGAAGACAGGTTCCATTTCAGAACTCACCTGCTGGCTAGCTATTTCCTCTAGCTGTGTTTTCAAGGGATATGATGCCCCATTTGGCCTTTGTCTGCACACAGACACACGAACACAAAACATTCATATAAATGAAAGACATATAAAGCTTTAAAAAGTACATTTCTCAGTCCTGGAGAGATGGCTCTGTGGTTAGGACAGTGACTGGCCTTCCAGACGACCTCGGTTTAATTCCCAGCAAACACATGGCAGCTCACAACTGCCTATAACTTCAGAAACCAACACCTTCACACAGAATACCTGCAGGCAAAACAGCAATGCATGTAAAATAAAAATAAATCAATTTTAGAAAAAGAATTCTCTCTACCTCCATATCTCATAGAAAGATAGCAGTCTTGGGTAGTTAAAATGAACTCCTTCTTGTCCTTTATTGAGCCAACCTGCCTGGAGGCAAAGGCAGCCTTATTCTGAGGTTGGACTAGCTCAGCATAGCTATTTATCTAAGAATTGTAATCACAGTGCTGATTGGTGACATTTCCCTGAGGCTCTGATGACCCAGCAGAAACAGAAGATTGATAAAATAAGATTGTGACTTATGCCTGGTGCTCCAAGAAGTTTCAGAGCCAAAATCTCCACAAAAATACGGAAGTGTCTGAAAATGATCAGGACAGAAACTGACAATACAGGTGTTTAAAAAGTGCCTGACTGGGAATGTCTATGAGTAATTACATTGATTACACTGAAGTGGGACCATTTGCCCACTATAGATGGCATCATTTCCTTGCCCTATGAGGCTGGCCTGTGTAAAGTAGAAAGAACAAGCTGAGCATGCATTTGTTACTGTTTCTGGATTTTGAATGCAAAGTGGCCACCTGCTTCAAACTCCTGCTACCTTAATGCCCCCACTGTGATGGAGCATACACAGAGCCATGAGCCATGATCAACACTTTGTCCCTGGAGTGTTCTGAGACTGTATTATCACAGCAACAGAAGACAGAGCGTTAGCGTTAAGAAAGAACGAAACTTCCTTTTAGTAGCTAACAACTCCTTATATGTTTCCTGCCTTTAAAGTCCTGCTTAAACAGAACTTTAAAGTACTGTTAATGAATTTTGTCTTCTGGCTGAGTGCTAATTAGCTTACAAGAGGTCATTAAAATGATGTATTACTTAA
>JAQQSO010008238.1:0-10112 GCA_028658305.1 Pachyuromys duprasi
GGAATACCTCACTTAGGATGATTGTTTCCAGGTCCCACCATTTGCCTGCGAATTTCATGATTTCTTCCTTTTTAATTGCTGAGTAGTATTCCATTGTGTAAAAGTACCACAATTTCTGTATCCATTCCTCAACTGAGGGGCATCTGGGTTGTTTCCA
The DNA here is from genome assembly GCA_028658305.1 of Pachyuromys duprasi. Lineage (NCBI taxonomy): Eukaryota > Metazoa > Chordata > Mammalia > Rodentia > Muridae > Pachyuromys > Pachyuromys duprasi. The sequence continues at coordinate 158 of JAQQSO010008238.1, forward strand.
GGTTCTGGCTATTACGAATAAAGCAGCCACGAACATAGTTGAGCAAATGTCCTTGTTGTGTACTTGAACATCTTTTGGGTATATGCCTAGGAGTGGTATAGCTGGGTCTTGAGGAATCACTATTCCTAATTGTCTGAGAAAATGCCAAATTGATTTTCAGAGTGCTTGTACCAGTTTACATTCCCACCAGCAATGGAGGAGGGTTCCTCTTTCTCCATATCCTCTCCTGCATGTATTGTCAATTGAGTTTTTGATCTTAGCCATTCTGATGGGTTAAAGTGAAATCTCAGAGTCGTTTTGATTTGCTTCTCCCTGATTGCCAAGGATGTTGAGCATTTATTTAAGTGTTTTTCTGCCATTCTACAGTCCTCTACAGAGAGTGCTCTGTTTAGGTCCATACCCCATTTTTTAATTAGATTACTTGATTTATTGCCTTTTAACTTCTTGAGATCTTTATATATACTGGATATTAGCCCTCTGTCAGATATAGGGTTGGTAAAGATCCTTTCCCAGTCTGTAAGCTGTCATTTGGTTTTGATGACAGTGTATTTTGGTTTACAGAAGCTTTTCAGTTTCATGAGTTCCCCTTTATTGATTGTTGATCTTAGAGCCTGTGTTGTTGGTGTTCTGTTCAGGAAGTAGTCTCCTGTGCTGATAAGTTCTAGGCTCTTTCCCACTTTTTCTTCTAATCTATTTAGTGTGTCTGGTTTTATGTTGAGGTCTTTGATCCACTTGGACATCGTTATCACAGGGTGATAAATATGGATCAATTTTCCTTTTTCTGCATGTAGACACCCATTTTGACCAGCACCATTTGTTAAAGGTGTTGTCTTTTTTTCCATTGAATAGTTTGGCTTCCTTGTCAAAAATCAAGTATCCATAAGTATGTGCGTTTATTTCTGGGTCTTCTATTTGGTTCCATTGATTCACCATTCTGTTTCTATACCAATACCGTGAATTTTTTATTACTATTGCTCTGTAGTACAGCTTTAGATCCAGAATGGAGATACCTCCAAATGATCTCTTGTTGTACAGGATCCTTTTGGACATTCTGGTTTTTTTGTTTCTCCATATGAAGTTGAGAATTTTCTTTTCAAGATCTGTGAAGAATTATGTAGGTATTTTGATGGGAATTGCATTGAATCTGTAGATTGCTTTTGGTAGAAAAGCCATTTTCACTATGTTATTCCTACCAATCCATGAGCACCGGAGGTAATTTCCATCTTCTGATATCTTCTTCAATTTCTTTCTTCAGAGATTTGAAGTTTTTTTCATACAGGTCTTTCACTTGCTTGGTTAGAGACACCCCAAGGTACTTTATGTTATTAGTGGCTATTGTGAAGGGTGTTGTTTCCCTAATTTCCTTCTCGGTCCTTTTGTCATTGGTGTACAGGAGGGCTTCTGATTTTTTTGAGTTGCTTTTGTATCCAGCCACTTTGCTGAAGGTGTTTATCAGTTGAAGGAGTTCTCTGGTTGAAGTTTTGGGGTCACTCATGTATATTATCATATCGTCTGCAAATAGTGATATTTTGACTTCTTCCTTTCCAATTTGTATCCCCTTGATATCCTTTAGTTGTCTTATTGCTGTAGCTAGGACTTCAAGTACTGTGTTGAATAGATATGGAGGGAGTGGTCAGCCTTGCCTTGTCCCTGATTTCAGTGGTATTGATTTAAGTTTCTCTCCATTGAGTTTGATGATAGCTATAGGCTTGCTGTATATTGCCTTTATTATGTTTAGGTATTTGCCTTGTATCCCCAATCTCTCCAAGACTTTAAACATGAATGGGTATTGGACTTTGTTAAATGCTTTTTCAGCATCTAGGGATATGATTATGAGGTTTTTCTGCTTCAGTATTTTTTTTATATGGTGGATCACATTGATGGATTTCCGTATATTGAACGACCCGTGCATGCCTGGGATGAGGCCTACTTGGTCATGGTGGATGATATCTTTTATGTGTTCTTGGATTTGGTTTGCAAGTATTTTATTGAGTATTTTTGTGTCAATGTTCAGAAGGAAGATAGCTCTAAATTTCTCTTTTTTTGTTGTGTCTTTGTGTGGTTTAGGTATCAAGTTGACTGTGGCTTCCTAGAAAGAGTTCAGTAATTTTCCTTCTATTTCTATTTCGTGGAACACTTTAGAGAGAATTGGTGTTAGGACTTCTTTGAAAGTCTGGTAGAACTGTGCACTAAAACCATCTGGCCCAGGGCTTTTTTTGGTAGGGAGGCTGTTTATGACTTCTTCTATTTTCTTGGGGGATATAGGTTTATTCAATCTTTCTACCTGATCTTGACTTAATTTAGGTAGGTGGAATCTCTCAAGAAAACTGTTCATTTCATTTAGATTTTCAAATTTTGTGGCATATAGGGAATGAGCTTTATTAGTCTGTCTTTTATTCTTATAGTGTTGAAGATTAAATGTAAGTTTTTCTGGTTACTTGAATAACCATAGGGAGATGCATTTTTTAATTTATTTATTTTTATATCAATCACAGGTTAGGTACTTTGCATCCCAGGCGTAGCCCCCTCCCTCATTCTCTCCCACCCTCCCCTCCCTCCCTCATCTCCTCCCAGCCCCCTCCAAGTCCACCAACAGGGGAGGACCTCCTTCCCTTCCATCCAACTCCAGCTCATCCTGTCTCCTCAGGGCTGACTGCAATGTCCTCCTCTGGGATCTAGCCAGTCTTTCACTCCCTGGCATGTATGGCGGAGGGTCAAAGAGTCAGCCATCAAGTTCATGACTGAAACAGTCCCTGTTTCCCTCACTAGGGTCTTCAGGCCGACTCCGAGCTATCATGGACCCCATCTGAGTGGGGGTTCCAGGCCACATCCACACATGGTCCTTGGTTGTGAGATGCATATTTTAACTTAAATGAAAAATGTGTTCTTTTAAAACCATCAGACCTGCCAGTTCCTGTTTAATACCCTTCTTATTCCTGCGTGCAGATCACATCACCTAGGAAGATTAATAGCTACTCAGGTGGCTTCAGGTTCAAGGAGTGTGCAAATCAAAATCCTATTCCTCTCCTGTTTCTCAGAATTCTTTTCATAAATATCCAAGCAGCAAAAGGTATATTCTATCACAAATGGCAGGGGTACCCAAAGTGAGGCCAGAAAAGAATACTGTTTAGCTACCCAAACCTTTTCTGCATCATGAGATAAGTTCAGATCTCAATGATGCCTTTTTGTTTGTTACTCTGTGTAACATACATCATGTCGTTATCATAGGAAGATCACTCTGACCAGGAAAAAAAAAGTGAAATGTAAGATAACGTCACTCACTGCAGAGCTACACACAAGAGGGTGTGGGAATTTCTTCCCATATAATTGAGAAAGGGTGTTTTTTTCCCTTTCATGACAATGATAATATTCATAGCCATTTTTCTAGCCATCAACTGCATTTGACTGCTATGCTTGAGACTGCACTAGAAGGAAATGAGTCACCAATAACATTTCCTTTGATATAGTCACTTTGTCATTTCATAGACTTTGTAAAGACCTTTTTAAGGGGAACATTTTAACATGTTTTCACTTTCAGGTTTATGTTACTATTGATCTTTCTTTTTCATGTGGAATCCGTGGTGATAACATTTACAGAATCCTAATTTTCCCTATAGAATGTGCTTCTGATACTCCTGTAAAGCACTTTTGATTGATTGCACTATACATATGCAGTCAAGTATCTAATGTCTTCCTGGGTATGGAATGAAGATTTTTATCAGTCACCTCTACAATTGTATAAAGGGTGTAAGTGAATATTGGACTTTTATAGATGGTTTCATATCAGACACAAAGAGAATTTGCACAGTACATGTATGTTCATTTATCCATAGATTGTGCTAGATGATAAAATAAAAGGAGAATTGTGTCACCAGGATGTCAGCTTGTTCTGAGATTTTGCAAACAATTCACTTGAACATGAAAATATATACTTAGATCATCAGTTTGTGTGTTGCCACCAGGTGGAGGGGAACATTTGAGGAATGCTGCTCTATAGTTCACTAAATAAAATAATAACTTGTTTGAAACCCATGTTCCCCAACCCCATTGTAAACTATGCAATCAATTCAGACTATATCATATGCAACTTTCCTCATTAGTCTTCTGGTTTCTGCAACTCCCATGGGCCTCTTCATGACTTAAATTTATCCTTTTTTGTTCTTTGATAAACTTTAGTATGACCTTATATTCACGAGAAATTATGAGTAACTCTTCTCCTCCAAATGAATTTTATTTCTTAAAATATGGTCACAATAACACTCGTAAATTTATACACAAAATACCACATTGAGGAGTTAAGTAGGCTTGTCTGTTTCCAAAGCCTGTGTTCAAGGACCCTTTCTACAGAGGCATTTACACTTTAGGTACATTTGAGGGACTTCATTTTTGTTTTGTTTTATTTGCATTTCTTACATTTTAATATACATATCATAGATACTACAAATATCAAGTTAAAATTACCTTTAATAGCAAAGCATGAAAAATTACTTGTATATCTGGTAGGTAATACTACTTAATATATTATTTAAAAAAATCAAAGATATTGGTAGAATTTGAAGTAAATAGTAGTCATCAAATGAAGACCATATAAATGTAGGCAACTGATGCTCCTGATAAGTCCATGATAAACCTTGGGAGGAAACATTCTGTCTTATTTTGTTTTCTGTTGCTGTGATATAGATCATGACCAAAAGCAACCTGAAGAGTGAACGGTTTATTTAGCATTCATGTTATGATCTTATCCCCATCATTATGAGAAGTCAGGGGACATAGAGGCAGGATAAGAAGCAGAGACCACAGAAGAATGCAGCTTGCTGGTTTTGCTCTCTATAGCTTGCTCAGTATCTTTTCTTAAACAACCCAGAAATGACTGGCCCTGGGGTGAAACCGTCCATTGTGTTCCGGGTCCTTCTACAACAACCATTAATTTAAAAAAATGCACCACAGATATGCCTACCGGCCAATGTAATAGAAACGTTTTCTCAGCTGAGGATCCTTCTGAATTGACCCTAGAATATATCAAGTTGACAGAAACTGAACAATGTGTGCCCTTAGTAACATTGTATGACCTTATTTATAACTATAACATGCCAGACTTCAAGTGCAAAGCTAAAGCCAGTGATTGTTCATGAAGACATTTCTATCAGTGTGCTACACTGGAGGAAAATAAAGATTATACAATAGACAATCTACAAAGAAAAATCACCTCCCCCTGAGTGGGGAGCAGACTTGCCAGGCTACAGAGGAAGACCATGCAGCCAGTCCTGATGAGACCTGATAAGCTAGGGTAAGACAAAAGGGGAGGAGGACTGCCCTTGTCAGTGGACTTGGAGAAGGGCATGGGAAGAGATGAGGGACGGAGAGTGGGTGGGAATGAGAGAGGGTGCTACAGCTAGTATACAAAGTGAATAAACTCTAATTAATATAAAAAATTAACAAAAAGAACATTATTAGATTTCCAACATTGCAAGTACACTATTTCCCCAAACTTGCTTGAAATGTTTCATTGCCTGTTAAATTCAGAAATTGAGATGCCACGTGTACAATGACAACAGAAAGAGCATAGACTAAGAAATCTGCATGCCCAGCTCATAGTTACATCATTGATTTCCTACATGTACCTCATATGTGCACTCTTCCTTCTGCTACACACTCTGTATCCTAATACTTTTTAGTAGATCTGATGCCTGCAAGGATCCTGCAGAAGAATTAGTTAATATTATTGAAATATTTCAGTAAGCATCATAGTCAAGTATACTTTAACAATTTGAATCACACAAAGAATGACATTCAAGTTTGAAAAAAATTATTATTATTGTTTTAGCATTTTATCTACTGGGATGACTTATCTGGTCTTCAATTACAGTTTGGTATTCTCAAAGTCTAGGGAAGGTTTGCAATCCTCCTGGTTGCCTCAGTATACTCTACTCCTCCAATGACAATGTAATTTGGCTCTAGTATGCACACTTTTTTCTTTTGTTATAGCATCTTCAAAGCAGGCTAAAGGCAGAAAAGCTTAAAAACAAAACAGACAAATGAGTATTACATTCCTCTGCATGTGTGTACGGTGGATGCTGCAAAAAGCATGACATAAGGCAGGGCATTACGGAGCTCATTTGTGAAGCAAGAGTTGTGCAGCAGTTTCTTTGTGCATTCATTCTCTGGGCTATAGAACCATTTGTTCACGAAAACAAACTTAGTTCTTGTTGTAGAAACTGAGTACCTAAAGCCTGTTTGGTTACTGCTTGTTTATTAATGACAGATTATTTGTTTATTGAGCTAAGTTTCTTCAGTACCTCAGAAGTACTAAGCAGAAGTCCTTGTTGACATTTTTGTTATAACTAGATGATATGGCCCTAATAATTTCAGTTTGCCAATGTTCTCCTCTGTTTTGATAATGCCACACTTTATACCATATAGGTTATGATGACATGTAAGTCTAAATAACACAAACCCCAAGGAACTGAGGCATTGCTAGGATGAAACAATTCCTTAGTTCCCAACAATTAAAGAACAGCACAGAGTTTGAAAGACATACTGGCAAATGACCCTAGGGAACACAGATTCGTATCTTCAGCAATTTTTCCATCAGTACTGCTAGCAACATTGCAAAATGTCTGCTATGCCATAGTTGCCATGTCACACTTGAAGAAGCAGAAGAGAGGAGGGAGGGCAGAGACATAGATGCCAGCAGCTACAAGTACAGATGCAATGCCCCGCAACGCTACCCACAGCAACCTGATAGATCTACCGATCTTTTAGAGACTGGAAATAATGGAAAATCATTTCAGGATGAGTAAGTGTGAGGCACTGTCTAAACTTATTAAAAACTAGAAAAGATACATCCAAGAGCATGGGTATGGGATTCTCAGAGAAGAATCACAGCTAAGTCTCCTCATGTGACTCTAGAAAGGATTTTAGAAGCTTTGGGGATTTCATTACTCGGTGGATTTCTAAAGAAACCTCCCTCATTTATCCCCGTTTCAATAACTGAGATCATAGGGTGGAGGTGTAATCCTTCCAAGAACGGATTAGAGTCTGATACAGTAAAACCAGAAGCCACAAAGGATTTCCAGTGAAAGTCCTAGAGAATTGCAGGTTTATAATCTGTAGAGGACAAAGGCCATAAGCAGATGTGTGAGCATTCTAGATTGTAACTGGACTGGCAGAAATTTCAACCAGACTTTTAGTGAGGGGCTTATTTCCCTTCTCATGTCACCATGATTTTTCTAGACTCTATTAAACTTCTAGAGAGATTTTGCAAACTGACTAGGATGTTATGCTTTTGAAAAGGGTTTCTCAGAAGCACATTTTACTTTCTGCTTCTACCTCACTGACAGAGCCAGTGACCTACTAAGCACCTAAGGGCTTCATTGCTGTAGGAAGGCAGGACACCAGGAATGCCTGCCGCAAACTTAAGCCAATTAATTCTGTCTTACTTTAGAAGATATTAGCAGCTTTCTGTTTAAATCAGTGTCACCTTTATAGCTCATGCTAAGTCGATGCTTAATCATAAAGCATTTAGCAGATGGTTAATGTTTTCACTCCACCAAGACCTTGTCCTATATAGTAATTTCTTGTATCTACTGATAATTTATTAAGGCATTAAGACATTGATGAGTTTTGGAATGGCTATGTAGATTGTACTGGAATAATTTAAAAAGATAATTTGTCCAAGTTGTGATAAAATACATGGACAATTTTTAATTTTGATGGCAAATATAGATATCAAGTATTACATCTATTGTTTTTTGTTAAAAACAGTCTATATATTTAGATTCAAAATTCACTGCTTATTAGTTGATAGATACATAGAATGATCTCTCTAGGTTTATAACCCTGCTGAAGGAGTCCACCAGATTTTACTGCCCAAACACAGATATTAGTAGAAAGAAAGCCTATGCTGACTTCCAATTTCTTATAATTATACATTAATTAGATGCTTACTTCAATGACAAAAGGATTTTGGAGAATTATCTGAGTTCCAAGATTTTAGGAGAGGCCAGCAAAATCACGGCACTGAATAGAGAAATGAAGGAGCCTAGGCTCTTCCTATTGTGTGGTTCCATTTGAAACTTTCATAAGGAGGCAAAGTTACAGAGTTCAAATGTACTGAGCCCTGATGCAAACTCTCTGAAACTTACAGGTTATAAACATGAATCCTGCATAACAGCCTTCTCTAATATCCTTTCCAGCTTGAAGAATTTCAAAGCATATTGTTTTTTTTTTCTTCTGAGTTGATTTTCTAAGAAATTTTCTTATCCAACTTAGTAAGAATCCCCATACAATGAAATCAATGCTGTATTCTCTGTGAGGTAGATTTAAAATTTTTCATCTCTACTCCTATTGTCAATAGTCATCACCTTCTCTGAATTATAAATATAAACTGTCAATTACTTCAGAAACCTTTCAATAAATTATGTTTAGCAGTGTTGAAACAGTGAATTTATTCTGCGGTAATATGATATTCTGTTTTTACTATCCCCTGCTGGTTCAAATGGAACAATGTTGCCTCAACTTTTTCTTTGCTAAGAATGTATAGACATGTGATTGGAAAGACTCCTGGCTTAAAATAGAACTCCACTGATAAATCAGCAGTAAAGGAGTCCAGAAATCTTTAGAAGTGGCATCAGAGTATACATATAATTTTTCCAATTGCTCTTAAAACTGATCTAGAAAAAATCTTTATCAGGACACATTGTTTTGCCTTGATATCCATCTAGGGAATTACTACTCATTGCTTCTTGCTCTGACATCTAGGAACATTTGGCCTGTGATCTGCAAAGGGAACATGAAAATTACAGGGACAGCATGTGAGTTACACTGGCTATTTTTCTTTCTTTTTAGTTTAAAGTAATTTCAAACATTTTAAACTTGTAAAGAAAGTTGTTAGACTATTACAAAAAAACACCCTCCCCCATCTACAGAACTGTGACAAAAATAATTGCCAAGATAATGACTCAGCGTTCAACACTCTCAAATACATGAGTGTGGACTTTATGAAAAAAAGGGAACAGGGTTTTCCTAAGGACCACAATTTAACAGTCAAAGCCAGGAAGTAAATACTTATGCTTTGCTGCCAACATAGTACACTGGTACTACTGGTCCCTTTAAATGTCTTATTTTTGTTTTTTGTTTTTCAATTTTATTTTATTTTTAAATTTAATTTAATTTATAAAATTATTTATTACAATTTATTTGCTTTCTATCCCTGGTGCAGCCCTCTCCACTGTCTTCTCCTAGTCCCACCCACCCTCTCCCTTCTCCCCCTATGCCCTTCCTAGTCCCCTGATAGGGGAGGATTCTTTTCTATCTTACCCTAGCTTATCAGGTCTCATCAAGGCTGGATGCATCATCTTCCTCTGTGGCCTGTCAAGGCTGCACCCTCCCCAGGAGGAGGCGATCAAGGAGCCAGCCACTGAGTTTATGTCAGAGACAGCTTCTGTATCCCACTTGGGAACTTAGCAGCCAATGGGCTTCCTTTGAGCAGGGGGTCTACATCCTTTCCATGCATGGTCTATAGTTAAAAAAATAAATATGAAGGGCAGAATACAACTGTGGTTCATGGATGACATTTAGCAGTGGTTTATTTTTCTTTAATTTATTGCAGTCTAAACAATCTTCATGTATTTCCTTAATTTTATGACTCTCACTTTTTAAGGTTTATTTTTGAAACAATTATTCAGTGGACTAACATTTAAGTGGGTGTATGAGGTGCTCTGGAACCATTAAAGTCCGTTTCCGCATCTTGAGTAGGGATTTCCTAGAATGATCCTGCAGTCCACTTACAACTCCCATCAGATGGACATGACTTTCATGATGTGATTAAATCAGTTGTTATTTCTTCTTTTGCCAAATGTGTACTTTGTAATGAGGAAGTTTGAGAAGATTAATATATTCTATTTTCTCTATAACATCAATGGCTAATTTTTGTGTACATTGTTTCTTGACTGAC
>JAQQSO010008239.1:0-10111 GCA_028658305.1 Pachyuromys duprasi
ATACTGTGATGGGCTTCATAAAGACACTCAACCAGATCCAGCGTCTGTACCTTCCTCTTCCTCTTTTAGACTTGCTTCTATTATATGTGTGTGTGTTTCCACATAAATAAAACAGTGAATTTATAATTGGAGAACCTATGCAACATGCAATATTTGTCTTTTCTGAATCTGGCATATTTTGCTTAAATGAGTTGAGATCCAATGACATCATTTTTTCTGCAAACAACATAATTTCATTCTTATAATTGAAAAAACACTACTATGTATAGGGTATGAATGTATACACATAGATGTGTATGTATGTATACACATAATAGATTTTGTACTAATACATACTATGCATACATATTCATATCACATTTTATCCATTTGTCATTTGTGAGAACATGGGCTGATTCCATGGCTGGGCTGTGCCATGGAATTGTGCACACTGCTGCAGTAACAATGGATGATCAAAAGCTCGATGTGGCCAGCAATATACAAGCATTTCCCCTTTTCTTCATCCTTGACGGCATTTGTTGTCATTTTTAAATGATAGCTAGACTGCCTGGGGTGACATGGAATCCCCAGTGTAGTTTTTACTTGCATTTTTCTGATTATAAAAGACACTGAACATTTTTCATATGTTTGTTGGATATTTGTGTTTTATCTTTGACAATTGGCACATTAATTTGTTAGGATGCTTGTTACTAAGTATTTTGTTGTGTTTTTTATTCTAGATACTGTTAGAGGTATAGCAAGGGAATATTTCCTCCCACTTTGTAGGCTGTCTCTTTAGTTTTTATTCTTCCCTTATATGCAGCGACTTTAGAATTCCTGAATTCTCATTTGTCAATTGTTGGTTGTCTTTCCTGAGCTACTTAAAATCTTACTCTGTCAAGTGCATGAGTTATACACAGGTTGTACCTTCTTAGTTTTTCATTGTAACCAGTGCCCTTAAACAACTGAATACAATGAATTTATCAGTCAAAAAAACAAGCTGTTATCTATTTCTGATTGAATAGCAACTACTTGAATTGTTGACATGCCATAACATGTTCTTTAGAAGTAAGATTTGAAGTATAGCTCCTTATTTATTTCAATATTTAAAGACAAAGAAATGTAAAACCATTTTCTAATATGAAGAAAAAAGAAAGAGGATTTAAGATTAAGCTATTTGGTAAGTGTAGAATACACAAATAGCTTCAATTGAGAAGAACAAGAAAAGTGAGAATTCAATTGCAAAAGTTTTAAGTTTGGATTGCAATGATGAATTCAGAAAGACTGACACTCACATGGATACAAATAGTAATAGGAAAAAACATACAATTTGGCAAGAAAAAATATAAGACAGGAGAACAAAAGGGTGGTTGGTGATCTATGTGTATTTAAATGAAGTTGAGAAAAGAATAGGATTCTTCAAAACTGCATCCATTCTGACATCCCAAATACACCATGCATAATTTAATTGTATCGTTTTTAATTTGAATATGCTTATGATAGCCAGTGTCAAGGTTATTGTTATTTTAATTTTTTGTTGTCAGCCTATGATCAGAAGGCATGGGGAATACCAAAAGAAGTTTTGAGAGGTATTTTGTTGAACTTTCCATTTGACCTGGGATCCTCAAATCTGCCTGTGTCCTCATCCAGATATTTCCCAAAAGGATAGTTTATAAAAGAAGGCAAGAGAAAAGTGAGATTGTGTTTTATAGTTCCACACCAGCCAGCAGCTGTATTAGGTGATGCTTGTACAGAAAAATGGGAATCAGGTTTTCAGTGATCCATTTCTTTCCAGCATGGAGCTAAATCATTGAGCTCAGCACAAGGGAGGCTCTAGCATCTACCTTACTGCTTATATGTGGACATAGAAAACAAGAAGTTTGGGGGTTCCTTTTTTTTCTTTTTGATTTCTTTTGTTTTTCCCTGCTGCTGATTTTTATCTTTCTTTTTTAATTTTTAAAATTATTTCAGTTTATTTACTTTACATCCCAAGGGTGTCCCTTTCCAGTCCCCTCTTTGCCCCTTCCCTCTTCCTCTCTGCCTTCCCCCGCCCAAAAAAAGGGGAAACCCCCCTCTACACCCACCCAAAGCCCCATATCAACCTTCCCCAGCACATCAAGTCACATCAGGACTAAACATATCTTCATCCCCTGAGGCCAGACAAGGCAGTCCTGCCTGGGGAAAGTGATCCAAAAGCAGGCAATAGCATTCATGTTAGAAAAACCCCTTCCATAAGCCAGGCGCCCCACGTGAAGACCAAGAGGCCGCCGACTACATGCGTGTGGAGGCCCTAGGTCCAGGTCATGCATGCTCCTTAGTTGATGTCTCAGTCTTGGAAAGCCCCTATGGGGCTGGATTGTCTCTGTTGGTCTTCTTGTGAGGTTCCTGACCCTCCAGGTCCTTCCATTCTTCCCTGAACACTTTCAAAGGACCCTGGAGCTCCACTGCTCACTTTTGGAGGTCAGTTACCCAACACACTTGTAAAATGCAAATCAAGCTCTATAGGTACAGAGGGAGGAAGTAGAGGTGCCTCTTCATTATGGGATGAGGAGAGGGTCGGCATTCTTCTATCAAAAGGAAACTAGAAAATTGAGTTTCAGCATCCTCAGTGGAGAGAATTGGCATGAACCAAGACATGGGAATAAAAGTGGTAAACCTAGGGAGTGATTCATAGATCAGATTCCTTAAAGGACCTTTACTGAGGAAGGACAGATAGAAGATGATCAGCCCAGCAGGAAACAAACTGCCGAATGTGATTGACTGGGCAGGAAGGACACTTAGGGTCGTATGTCGTATCTCTAGTTGAAAATAAAAGCACAACTTCCTTTGGTAAAGAGATTTGATGCATAGACATAGATAAAGTTCAAAGTTGCATTTCCAAAAGCAATTAGTGCTAAAAGATTAGAAAGTATTTCATTTGGGCTGGGCAAAAACTCAGTGGTTCAGAGTGCTGGCAGCTCTCACAAAAGTCCCAGGATTGGTTCTTATCACCCACAGGATGTAGTGCTCAGCTGCCTAAAACTCTAGGGGTCCAGTACTCTCTCTGTCCTCCATGGGCACCTGCACATGCACACACCTAAACACAGATGTATAGACATGTGAGTCAATAAAAAAATATAAAACTCAACAACATGAAGTTAAGGGGAACTGACATGAATTTACTTACCTTTTCCTTCTCCAAGTACATTAAGCAAAGTTTAATGTAGAGTAACAATATTATTCTTAAAATACTCTGTTTCTTCTATGGATGGAATTGGTGCATGAATAAAGATTTAGAGTAGCTGCTGCAGTTTTCCTAAGTTAGTTAGGCTCTGTATTTTGGGGGCAATGACTGCATAAATGCCTATATTTCTTTTATCAAAAAAAAAAAAAGGAAAGAAAAGGAAAAAAATTGGACAGACAAAAATATTTAGGAAATAAATATCAACCATAACAAAAGTGTTCTAGACTCCTGAGAAATTTTTTTACAGAGATTCTAGTCATGTTCTTCTCAGTTTATTTAGGAAATGAAATAATAAAATAGTAGAGACAGTTGCCACACTTAAACAGAATGATAGATCACTCCATGATATCATGATGCTAAAAGCAGAGATTCTGGCTGAGTCTCTTTGCACTAATCCTAGAGAGACCAGAGCTTGCAAAGCCAGTTGGTCACCTTTCATGCTTCTGCAAGACAATTGTTTAAATGAAAAAATCAATTCGAAGCACCTGGAGCAGAGACTGTTCAGAGGCAGAGAGTGCTGATTGTTAGAGGCAATTCTTCTCAAGTAGCTAGATTTTTTTTTGTCTCTGTCTAAGCAATTTACCTTTGAAACAGAAATAAATTGGATAAAGAAGAAAAGCATCCATTTTTATTTGATAGGACAGAATCAAGATCCATCAAAATATTTATTAAAATATAGTCAAACTGGCATAATGACACATTTTTGCACCGATTTTATATCGTATTTTTCCTGAATAGAAATCCTCAAAACACATAAAAATTATGTTAGTGTGCTTTAACAATGTATAATATCAGACACAGTTACAGATAGCTTTATACTGCATTTATCCCAATTGGTAGAAGTGTTGACATTTTAAAGAAAATCTAAACAACATTCTATTCATTTACATTTCATTTCTTTCTGCTAAACAAAAATTTAAACCATGCTGTAAGTACGAAATGATTTATTTTCCATAACTTAATTATTTTAGTGTCAGTTTTTGAACAATACTAGTAATTAGATTGCCAAAAATATGGATATTATGTTGGATATAAAACTCAGGGAATTATGGATGAAATTATAAACTGTGATTTTATATACATTTATTATATACATTATTTATATTTAGTATTTTGTCCAAATTTATCACCTTCTAAAACTTTCATATATGTTTTCCATATCCCTGTATCTACTGATGTCAAATTCATATCTTCATACGTTAGAATCCTGTCTCAGTTTGGTAAAAGCTTGCACGTGTATAGTATCAATGCTTTAAACAAGTTGCTCTATGCAATGGGACTACCCTGTGCAAGAAAGGAGGATGAAAGGTTCATTGGCAGTGTCAATCTTTCTAGACCCATGCCTCTTATTTTATTGTTATAATATCATAAAAATTAGAAGGAACAGAATAAAAATCATATACATGTCTTTCATCACCTGATCTGGATTAGGTGCACTAAGTCACCAACATTTGGCTTTCTCTACAACTCACTAGTGATCTTTTAACCCTAGAAATGAGAAACACTTATGTGTTGAAGAATTATGAAAAGGCTCGTCTTAAACAAATACAGTATTCCCAGAAATCCCGAGATACATACAAAAGTCTTCAAAAACAATATTCAGTGGCAGTGGCTTTATATGTGCTTGCTGAGCATGTGTGAAGCTATGGGTTCATTCTCTAGCACTGGAAAAATACTGATTAACTATATATGTTATTAGATGGAGGTATAAGTTCTATACAATAAAAGCTGTGGATTGCACTGATCTAAAGTGTAGAGACTGACAAGTTTCTATCTGCCCACTCATCTATCAAGAACCCATAGCTAGGGGAGGTCCAAGATGGCAGCACACAATGTACACCCTATCTGAGGGGCACATGATCTGAAACCCCTAAATTGGGGATTTGGGGGTGGGGGAGGAGTTGAAGCCAGAACATTGACATTGAGGCTTCCTGAGTGAGAGGGGACAACCTGTGAGTTGGGCCAGTTTAGATCCAAGTCACCCCTGGACATCTCCGGGGCCTGAGAGTGGCAAATATTTGACTCCTACACTTCCCCTTGCCCTGGCCTCCCTGCTCAGTGACCAAGACAGCAGAAGTGACAGCTGTATGGGCCTCCCAAGTCTGCAGGTATGGTAGGCACCAGCTGCTCCAAGCAGGAGCCTCTGGAAGACAAACAGTGGACACCACTGATCTCCTAAACTTTCATTTGCCCCTGTGGGCCCATATCTGAGATTACAGAAGAGGAGGAACTCCTGTGCTTTCCGATTGGGCCTTCAAGTGAATGAGTGCACCTTCAAGTGAGTGCCTGCAGAGCCCCAGTTCCAGGGTCCCTCTACACTAGCAGTGGGTAGATCCCTCCCACCAACACACCCACTGTGGGAAACATAGGGACCCATGGGACAACAGTCTCAACATTGAAGCCCCTGTTCTGTGGGTCTTCCAGTAGAGTCTAGGCAAAAGAATTCCTGGATCCCAGACAGATCTGAATACCAGAAGGAGAGTTCAACAGTCCTGTGGGTCACTGAGGCATTCAGGGCACCTGCACATGCACATGGCACACACGAATGGTGCCAGCACCCTCACCTGTGCTTCCATGCCACCCTTACAGGCATCTACTGCTCTATCATCCATTTCATTCAAGGCACACTTCCATGTATACACCTGCAACCTTCCTCCCTTAGCTACAGCTGAAACACCAACACCCACATTTGAACTGTTGTCCTCTCTCATACTCCTGAATAATACTCCAGACACCAGAGACAGACAGACCTAGTCTGAAATACAGACTCCAGAAACAAACAGCCAAGGTTATGGATGGCAAAAGGCCAGCATAAGAACACATCCAAAAAAATCAGGACATCATGGCTTTACCAGCAAAGACATAAATCAATGGATATTTTAATTTATTGAAAACACAGGAAAATGATCTCAAATCTATGCTTCATCCAGTTATTAGAGGCACATAAAGAAGAAACAGACAAAGCTCTCAAAGAAATACTGGCAAATACAGCCAACAAATAGAGACACAGGTAGAGGAATATGGAGAGGAAATGAACAAAAATAAACAAAACAAAACAAAACAAAATAGAGGCCATCATGGAATATAGGAATCCGCATTCAAACAGATGAAGGAAATGGTGAAAGGCATGAAAACAGAATTAGAATCAATAAAGAAAACATAAACAGAGAAAACCCTGCAGATCAAGAACTTGGAGAAAAGATCAAGAACCACAAAGGTAAGCATCAACAACAGAGTACAAAAAATGGAAGAGAGAATCTCAGGTGCTGAAGATACGCTTGCAGAAATTGATACATCTCTCAAAGAAAAAGTAAAATCAGAAAAGTTTCAAACACAAAACATCCAAGAAATGAAGGAAGCCTTGAAAAAAAGAAATCTAAGAATAATAAGAATAGATGAAAAAGAAGAATCCAGGCTCCAAGGTCCAGAAAATATTTTTAAGAAAATCATAAAGTAAAAATTTCCCAACTTAAAGAGATGTCCACAGGGGGATCCAATATGGCAGCCCCGGGAGGACACTGTGACTGAGGAGTAGGACAGCAGTGTCTGCACAGTGACCAGGAGACTGAAATCTGGGACCAGCATTTGTGATTGCCAGGTGAGCAGAATTCCTACGGTGAGGAAATCAAGTGGGAAAGTCCTAGGGACACCCAGTTAATCCCTGAAAAAATTCCTGGTGACTGCCTGCGCACAGCACTGATCTGAATGCACACATTCCTTCTGTGCCGCCAGCCACCACCCCAGACCAAGACACACAGTCTCCCAGCCAGGCTGAGGCACCCCAGATACCATTCCAGACTGGGGTGCATCGACAGTGCACATCTCCTAGCCCTGATCTGACCCTGCAGCCTCCCACCACCTCGCCAGCCTCCCGCCACCCTGCCAGCACCATCTCAGACGGGAACACAGAGTTTCTGTTCCAGACTGAGGCACCTCAGATATCATTCCAGACCTGGGAGAAATGACGGGCACATATCTACTAGCCTTGATCTGAACACCTGCCTCCCACGGTGCCAGCCGCCACCCCGGACCAGGACATATAGTATCTGGTCCAGACTAAGGTGTCCCCAGATACCATCCCAGACTGGGGTGCACAGCCTCTAGCTCAGAAGGAGGCACCAAGTCCCCAGACCAGAGGGGAGCCCTTAGCAGCAAGCCCAGGTCAGAATGCAAAGACCCCAGACCAGAGCAGCATCCCCAGCCGCCATGCCATCTCAAACCAGGACACTCAGCCTCAGGCACAGAGTGAGGTACCAAGCCTCCAGACCAGAGTGGCGACCAGCGCAGTTCTCATAGCTTCTAGCACAGAGCACAGCGCCAGGCACACAGCACCCACAACAGAGTATGTGTCCCATCCACAGCACCACCCACTGACCTCAGAGTCCAGCCTGCGGAACCCCCCACAGAGTGAAGAACACTGGAAATTCAGAAACCTGTGCAGGCACTTGCCCACAGTCTGTGCTTGCTAAATGTGCTAGCAGCCTCATCCCCTCCTCCGCTTGCTCCCAACCCCATTGCTCAACCATATGCACTCCTCTAGCATTCCCCTTCAAGACATCCTCCCAGCGCGCGCGCGCACACACACACACACACACACACTTAATCCCCCTCCCCAACAATGATACTGTGCCAGCGCCCTTTCCTCCCACAGGGACAACTGAGGCAACAACACATACTCTGAAACCACTGATCTTCTTGAAGAACATTCCAGACACCAGAGATTGACAGTTCCAGTCTGAAGTTCAGCCTCAAGGAAGACACAGCTCCTTGATTATATATAAACAAATGGCCAAAGGCCGAAGTAAGAACTTACCCAACAAAAATCAGGACACCATGGCCCCACCTGAAACACCCAAAAGCAATGGAGATTTTAATTCAGTGGAGACACAAGAAAATGATGTTAAAGCTATGCTTATGCAGTTACTAGAGGAACAAAAAGAGGAAATGAACAAGGCCCTCAAAGAAATTGAGAAGAATATAACTGCCCAAGTAGAGGAACAATTAAAGACATATAGACAGGAAATGAACAAAAAAATAGGAGCCACATTCAATCAGATGAAGCATGAAAACAGAATTAGAATCTATAAAGAAAATACAAGCAGAAAAAAACCTGGAACTGGAGAATTTAGAGAAGAGATCAGGAACCCCAAAGGTAAGCATCACCAATAGAATATAAGAGATGGAAGAGAGAATATCAGGAACTGAAGATACACTAGCTCACTCAAATTGATTCTTCACTCAAAGAAAAGGAAAGTCAGAAAAGTCCCAAACACAAAATATCCAAGAAATCAAGGGCGCCATGAAAAGACAAACCTAAGAATAATAGGGAGAGATGAAAAAGAAGACTCCAGGCTCCCAGGACCAGAAAATATTTTTAAGAAAATTATAGAAGATAATTTTCCCAACTTAAACAAAAGAAATGTCCATAAACATACAAGAAGCCTACAGAACACCAAATAGACTAGACCAGAAAAGAAATACGTCTCAACACATCATAGTCAAAACACTAAACCTACAAAACAAAGAAAAGATATTAAAGGCAGCAAGGGAAAAAGGTCAACTAACATATGAAGGTAGACCAATCAGAATCACACCAGACTTCTCATCAGAAACTATGAAAGCCATGGGGCCTGGGCAAAGATCATGCAGTCTTTAAGGGAACACAGATGCCAACCCAGACTACTATACCCAGTGAAGCTTTCAATCAACATACATGGAGAAAACAAAATTTTCCATGACAAAACAAAATTTAAGCAACATCTACACAGCAACCCAGCCCTACAGAAGATCAGAATATACTAGAAGGAAAACTTCAATCCAATGAAAACAACTACACCAAAGAAAATACAGTATTCAGATAAATTCCCAACAAGAAGGGGGGAGAAAAAGCAATGAATCATAGTAAGACCACCAACTCCACAATAAAAGGAAATAACAGTCATTGGTCACTATTATCTATCAACATCAATGGACTCAACTCTCCAATAAAAAGACACAGACTAACAGAATGGTTGTGGAAACAGGATCCAACATTCTGCTGCATCCAGGAAACTCACCTAGGCAACAAAGATAAATACTACCTCACACTAAAGGGCTGGAAAATTTTTTTCAACCAAATGGACCCAGAAAACAAGCTGGGGTGCAATCCTAGTATTTAATAAAATAGACTTTCAACCAAACCTAATCAAGAAAGATGAGGAGGGGCACTTCCTTCTCATCAAAAGAAAATTCCAACAGGAGGACATCACAATTTTGAACATCTATGCCCCAAATACAAGACCACCTACATTCATAAAAGAAACATTATTAAAGCTGAAATCACACATTGATCCCAACACCCTAATAGTGGGAGACTTCAACACTCCATTCTCACCAAGGGACAGATCATGCAGTCAAAAGCAAAACAAGGAAACAAGGGCACTTACAGAGGCCCTAAATCAAATGGACCTAATAGATGTCAACAGAACTTTTCACCCAAAATCAAGAGTATACCTTCTTTTTAGGACCTCATGGAACGTTCTCCAAAATAGACCATATAGTTGGTCACAAAGCAAGCCTCAGCAGATACAAGAGTATTGAAATAATCTCATGTATCCTAACTGACCATCATGGTCTAAAGCTGGACCTCAACAATAACAGAAAAAGCAAAAAGAAACAGATAAAGCACATACATGGAAACTGAACAACTTGCTACTCAAGGACAGCTTGGTCAGGGAAGAAATTAAGAAAGAAATTAAAGACTTCTTAGAACTTAATGAAAATGAAAACACAACATACCCAAACCTATGGGACACAATAAAGGCACTGCTAAGAGGAAAGTTCATAGCACTAAGTGCCTTCAAGAAGAAATTTGAAACATCTCATACAAGCAACATAATGGCCCAACTGAAAGCCCTAGAAAAAAAAAAA
>JAQQSO010008240.1:0-10111 GCA_028658305.1 Pachyuromys duprasi
TCTGTCACACACACACACACCTCCACTGGACTGAGCATCTCATCCACTCCTCTCTTCACCTTCCCAGCATCCAGTCAGAATTGCCTAGAAGATACAAAGACCTTCCAGTGGTGGCCAGGAACTGCCCAGACCCTCCCACCCCGGCCAGCTGCGTACCTTCATGCCTATAGGTCATCTCCTGGCAGCCAGAGAAGTATAGACACACAAGGGCACAGAGGCAGAGGAAGAAGGAAAAGTAAAGCACAAACAGGATGTACTCCATGTTGGGGATGCTGCAGGGACTGCTAGCCTGTGCTGGCTGGACAGGCCATCCCTGGCTTCTCTCTAGCCCCAGGAAAAGGCAAGCCTGCCTCTTGCAGCTTCTAGAAGATGGAGGACAGGGACACCGAGAAGGTAAGCCCTTGGCAACAGCGATGCTACCGTGGACCAGCTCCCAGAGGCTAGTGACACAGCTATCAAAGGAGAGGAGCCAGTTTCCAGGCTGGCCCCAGATATTCGTCATAGAGCACAGCTTCTAAACCAGCATGTCCTCTGGGGGCTTCCCTCCCAGGACCCAATCTCCCTGTGCCCAGAATTGTTGTCAACAGTCCCAGGTCCCTGGATAGTTGCAAAGCCCCTCGGCACAGCAATAGCAACGGTATCATGAGAGGAGCCTTCTGCTTCAGGGCCAGAGCCAGAAAGGATGGGGTGCCTCCTCCCTCACCTGCCTGGCACATTTCCAAACTAATCCACCACTACCCATACCCATGGCAGACTCAGCCCACTGTTGCCCCTGAAATATATCTCTCAGAGTTTATTTAGTTCTTACACAGCCTACAACAAACCACTATGATGAGTTAGTGGTTAACTCTGATTCCTGAGCTACAGGGGACTCATCTGTCCCTTGCCCAGACAGAGGTCAGGAGTTGGATATAGGTATGCAAGCCCTTACAGAACTGCCGCTATGACAGGAGAAACATCTCTCCCCTCATCTCTCCTACACAAGGGTCAAAGACCAACCCTGCATTAAAGTTGGACATAAAATGTATAACAGTTTCGTGTAGTCGCTGCTCTGAACCTCTGGGCTTGCGGGGTGCTGTGCTGCAGCCGTAAGTCACTGGGCACACGGAACCTGATGAAGTCCCACAAGCTCCCACGGCAAGAGCTGGGGAATGAATGCCCAGGAACGGGCTCAACTGCAAACAGCCATGGGAATAAAAGCACCTTCAGCTGCTGAGAAGCAGAACTCACACTGAAAAAAAAACAGTAGGGCGTCCTAGGCAGGAAGTCACTCCACAGCAGCATCTGCTCCAGAGATGCCCAACCTTTCTCTGGCCCTGCCCTTCTCAAGCAGCAGGTTTAGCCTCCAGGCACTGGTCTAGGTTTGTATGACTCCTAGGGGTGCTGTCAGAGTGGACTCAGGAATGATGAGCAATCTGCCAGACACCAGGCGTGAACCGCTTACTGTCTGCAGTAAGCCAGGGTCCCTGGAGAGGAGGGGACTCAGACGGCCCCATGGACCAGCACTATAGGATACTGACACTGGCCTCAAAGGTTAGAATGTGGATTAGAAGGGCCCAGGCACCTTCTAAATGCTCACCAGAGGAATTTCGCAGGCCAGTCACAGTAACCTAGTTAGCTTCAGCTATGAACCTGACATAGCCTAGAGTCCTTGATAGGACTGGCCTGGAGCCACGTCTGTGGAGAGCTATCTTGGTGACTGATGTGGAGAGCCCAGGCCGCAGTGGACAGTGCCGTCCCTGAGCAGGTCCTGCACTGTAGAAGAAGGCTAGCTGAGCAAGAGCTGAGAGCAAGACAATAATTAGCAGTCCTCCATGGCCTCTGCTTTAGTTTCTGCTCAGATTCCCACTTGAGCTTCTGCTCTGACCGCCCTTGATGATTGGCTGTGATCTTTAAATTGAAATAAGTCCCCTCCGCCCTGAGTCATGGTGTTTATTACAGCAACAGAAAGCAAGCTAGAACATGCAGCAAGGCTCCTGGGCAAAGACGAAGGGGGAAGGAAGGAGACACTATCGTTTCTTTTTTTTCTTTCTTTCTTTCTTCTTCTTTTTTGTTGTTATTTTTGGTTTTTCAAGAGAGGATTTCTCTGTGTAGCCTTGGCAGCCCTGGATGCACATTGTAGACCAGGCTGGCTTTGAACTCACAGAGATCCACCTGCCTCCACCTCCCTGGGAGGTGGGTGCTGGGTTTACAGGCATGCACCACTGCACCTGGCTGTACTATCATCTCTTGACTACCTACTATTGGTCAGGCATAGAACCTTCTTGAATGTGACCTCGTTTTGAGAACCAGGAAGCAGGCTCTGGGAGCTTACCTCCCTTGTCTCAGGCCTTAGGGCTTGTGCTGGAGCTGATCCTCACTGCTCCAGGCCTCAGTTTCTCAGTATCATCGGAGGTCCCCAACCCCACTTTGACCCGTATGCTCGGAGCTCTGCTAGGGTTCAATTCCCATGACTGTGGAACAGCAGCTATTGATGGAGCCTGCAGTCCAGCTCACTGCTCCACGCTGAGGCCTCCCGGCTTCCAGACCTCTTTAGAGAAAGGCCCCTAAACTCCAGGACCGGGCTCAAGGAAGCGTCTAGGGTCCTTCCCCGGCCCCCTCACCTTCGTGCCCTGCATTGTAGTAATATTTGCCAGCACTAAGCTAGCTGGCGGCACAGTCTTACTCCAGAGGGAATGCCATGGTTGGGATGGGGTGCTCCTGGACACTAACACAGCCCAGGAAGCATTCAAATATGAAGGCCCACACTGGGCACTGTCCTGTCCCCATCATCTGCACATCAGGGTGTGCTGTAGTGTGGAGGGGCTCTCCTTCCTAGGGCATGATGGTCAATCTTACTGTCCACCTGAAGGGACTGAGAACCACCCAGGAGATTAATCAATCAGAGACTATCAGACCACAGCCACCAGACAGCCCCTGGCTGATCAGGAGCTAGTAGAATCTCAAAAGTGGGTCCTGGCTGGAGGAAGCAGGTCACTGAGGGAGGGTCTCTGGGACTGTATCTGTCCTGGTCCCTAACTGTATCCTGTATGCCCTTTCTCTGCTTCCTGCTCAGTGTGTGAGCAGTTTGTGCTAGCTCCTGCTACCGTTATGCTCTGGCTCACCAGAGGCCCAGAATCAAGACAGTCAACATGGCTGACAGTGTCCTCAGAGGCCGTGAGCCCACACAAGTCCTTCCTCCCTTAAGTTGTTTCTGGCAGATACCTAGTCTCTATGGCAATAAGAATAATTAATTCGGGGTCACTTCAGAGGCCATTGAGATTCCCTAGGGTCAGATTCCCTCAGGTGTCAGAGATGGATCTGTGGGGCTTCAGAAAAATTCCATATGTTTCAATGAACTCATTCAAATGATCTGTGAGGCTGGACAGACAAAAGGGACATAGTCCCTGGATATACAACATAGAGAGAATAAAAGGGGGTCACTTACAGGGACCAAGAAACCACCAGTGCTTCAGCCTGTGGAAGGAGACAGGGGTGCAGCAGGCCTGAAGGGCAGCATGGGGGATGGGAGAGTGAAATCATGTTCAGACCCAGTGACCCCAATGCCAGTTCACCTGGCTGGCACAGGGCTGGGATGAAAGCCAGCCTACACAGAAGCTACAGAAAGAGAGATGTTGGTGGCCCAGGAAACAGAAAGTAGGAAAACACCTACCCCAGGGCCGACAATGCAGACGGACAGCTCACATGCTTACCGAGCAGGCACAAAGGCCTCAACACTGCTTAAAACAGTGTGTGGAGCAACCTGTAACCCCAGCACTCAGGAGGCGGGGGCAGGAGGCCCCTCAACTACACACAGAGGTCAGAGCCAACCTATAAGAGATACTATCTTTAAACACACACGCGCACAAACACACACAGGTTTCCCAAATCCAACCTTCTTCTGGTGTTCTCACGAACACAACCACATGCCCCTGCTTCTCTGAGGTAGGCAGTGTCACTTCTCAGGAGAGGATGTGCACCTAGTCAGGCAGCCTCTCTTTGCAGACAGGTTCAGCACATCCTGATTCGCTGCCAGTGGGCTGTCCATTTCTCTCCCGACCAATAGATTTGGAGCTCGCGACCAGTGGAAGGCACGGTATACTTGAGCCTCAATGTGGGAGAATCAGCCAAGCACTCCTGTGTGAGATGCTTAGGAGCAAAGTACTTACAATTTCTGAGATATAAATTATAAATAAAGTACTTATAAATTCTGATTGGTGAGATCTTTTTTTTTACAGACTTTATCAGTTAAATATCCAAAACCTGATTTTTTTTTTTTAAGTTGGTCCTGAAAACATTTTAAATTTCAAAATTAGGCTTTGGGATTAAAGCCTTCGCAACCTGTGTAGGCTTCAAATAGTCACACCTTGGCAAAGGGTTTCTTGGAAACCTCGAATTATTAAGTGTTTAGTGCCAAGCCTGTGCCTCCCAGCCACCCACCCTCAGCATTTAACTGTTTCACTGCCCTATGGCCAGGTGTGCAGACTTTACAATCTTCTGCCTGGCAACAGGGGGCGCTTTCTCCCCATTAGGCCCATGTTCCAACCACTGAGGTGGCATCAGCCAGAAGCATTCAGACTTTCAGTGACATTTACAGGAGCAAAACTGTCCCTCAGAAGGGGAAAGGGAGAGCCAATAGTTGTGCAGCTGCCAAACTGCTGCAATGTGCAGCAGTTAGCGGAACTGACTGCAAGCAGTCTTGTTGGGTGGTATTGCAGCGTTATTTCTAACCACAAGAGGGAGTAAGCGTGCCCACCGCTGCACAGTGCTGAATCAGTTTGCAGCCTACTCACTCAGCAGGTTATGTGGCCGAAGTAAACATTCACATTTACAATGACAGTGCATGATGTTGAAGAACGTTCCCAGTGTAATGTTGAATGAGAATCCAGTTCAGTCCCAGCTGGGTGAAAGACAGACACTGGCCTTGGGGAGGTGCCATGGGTTCATCACTCTTTATTCCCTAGCTTTTCTAGGAATGTGGTAAATATGTCTGTGAATATAAACAAGTTGTGCTGATCCACTTTTTTTCCTGTTTGTGTGCTTGACTGGCTTGGTTTGGTTTGGTTTAGAGAAGCTCTTACTATGTGGCCCTGGCTAAGCTGGCTTGAAACTTCCTATGTAGAGCAAGCTGGTCTCACACTGCCTCCCTCTGCCTCTAGGAGTGGTATGCACCACCATGCCCAGCCTTCTTAGCTCGTAAGATCACCACACAGAGCCCGCTGGAGACAGCCGGGACCTGGAGCTCCAGTGACCTGGAGGCTCATCCCCACCAGCCCACTGCTCTTCTTTGGGCAGTCTATACCTCCCTGTGAGGATAAGGAAACATCAGGTGGCATGGCTGCTCCTTAACCTAAGCAACCAGTGAGCTCACACGCTGACCTTGAAGCCACCTCAGGCTACCTGGGGCCAGACGTGGCTCACAGACACATTTTACATGCTCTATAGTCGTTCTGACATTTGCATCCACATTTAAAAAAATCTTAGGTTCTACATAAAGGTATCTTGAATGATCTGTGTATCCTCGAAAGATATGCTGAAGTCCTGGCTGTGCTGCCACAGACCTTGACTTTACTTGGTGAGAACAACAATAAACACTAAAGAGGTCACTCTGAGGCAGGTCACAATGACCCACAGGGTCAAACCGGAGGCAGTGGACTGGCATACTGCAAGGAATAGCCAACACCAAGGAAATGGAAAAGGGAGCCCTCCAGATGACAGAGGAAAGCATGGCCTCACCAGCACCTTGAAGCCGGGCTTCCGGACTCTTGAATTAGAAGACAGTAACTTTCTGTCATTCCAACGGACCTATTTTTGTGGCACTTAGCTCAGATAGCCCTAGGAAGATAATACGTAAGGATTTACACCTCTTTGCTTACTGAGGCAGGGCCTCATGTAGACCAGGCTGGCCTCAAATTCACCAACTAGCTGGGGCTGGCTTTGAACTCTAGATTGTCCCACGCTGAGGTGAGGACTTCGGCTTCCCTTTAGACAGTGCCATCATTGGCCCACATTGTGCCAACCACTCTGGACCAGATGAGGCAGCATCCCCACCACTCCCTATTGTCACCCTGACTCCACCACCGAGTGCATCCTGGGCCATTATCACACCTACAAAGTTCTTCTTACATGAAAGAGCTTCTCTACAATCCTCTATCAGAGATGAAGTTGGCAAGTGCCAGTTCAGACAGGTGGACTGATATGCAAACTACACCTTCCTCTAAACCTGCCAGGAGGGCCTCTAAGTCTCCGTACGCAGCTCTGCGCTTTCCTGCCCAGGACACCTAGACAGCCTCTGGGAGACAGCACAGTTGCATGTTACAGAAAGAACACCATTCTACATCAGTTAACAAAGCTCCCAAGTTCCCACAACACACTGTTGGGTGGCACAGAACAAGGCTGAGTGTCCTTCAAATCCTTCAGAAGGCCTGAGTATTTACATTTTAATTTCAGATCCTCATAACCCAAGGTCCACACACAGAATTCCATTAGCAAGTTTTCCTCGAATAAATTACCATATCTGGGTCACATTACTATGCCATAATGCACGTAGCCTTGAGACAGCCGTGTATGAGCCTTTCTTTCAACAGCCAACACACAGTGTTGTCACGCAGTCAGACCTCCACCTCTGGGCCTGTGGCTGGCCCTGTGACCCTCCCCTCCTCTAAGACTGATCTGTCCTGAAGATTCGTGACAGACACTGTGCTGGGCTCACCTTGGGGGGCTTCAGGCTCTTTCCTCGATGCCTCTTGGAGCGTAGCAAGCGTTCTCTCTCCTGCAAAGAAGCACAGCCACCCTTCAGCACTTGCAGCCAGGAACCCCCTACACCAAACCACACGGTTAGGACCTAGAGGTTCAGTGCACGGGCCTACATGCCTACCCCTACCTGTGTGGGCTAGTTCACATTCTAGACACCCAACTCAGAGCCTGGTGACAAGACACTTACTCAGACCTTGTCTGGTGCAGATCTCCCAGGAAAACATCCACCCTGATAGGCCATCCCATCACAGGCAAACCTGCCTTATTCACTGGGTCAAGAGGCTACAGTGTGGCCTCACAGTGGTTCTGCTGGCCTTAACTGGGTCCACAGCAGTGTGAGATGCCTGTGGCTTTGAGCTTGGATGGGGCTGGGGTGGAATCCCTCATAGCTCTCATACTGACCACATGACCACTTTATTTTCTCCAATTGTTTCTACCTTTGCTGTGTGGGGTTAGGAACTGTCGTGCGTCATTGCTCGGTGGGAGTACTCTGCAGAAAGGGCCACTGTGAGGTGGGGGTGGCAGTGCTGGGGTGGCTCTGTACCCAGATGGCACAGTGACCTCTCACTCCCAGCACACTCCAGCGGGACAAAGCCGGGACTCAGCCTGACCATCCACCCATCAGTCCTGGCAGACTGGGCTTCATGCTCCCTAGCCCTGCCTTTGCCTGTCATTTTTCTTTTCACTCACTGTCTCTTTATTGAGTCTGTCTTGTCATCCTTAGCTACATTTTGTCATCTAGTAGTGAAGCAAGGATGGATGGCTATATGGACAGTGGAAGCAAGAAAGGACGTGAGAGAGGAAGGGAAAGGAACGGGGAGGGAGGGGAGGATAATGGGCACTGCTTCTCATCAAACCCTTCCTAGAGTCATGGCTTCTCACCCTTCAAAGTCCTGTGGATGGGATCAACATGCACACACAGGTCTTGTGAGCTAGGCAAATCCACTCTGCTTCTGAGATCCAACTGAAGGCCACTGCAGCTGTGCCTGACTGGAGTGCTGGATGCTGTCTTCTGGGTAAGACAGCTCCTGTCTACTGCAGGCTCACTTCCCTCTCCTTTCAACATAATCACCCCTAAGCAGTCATGAAGCCCATACACAGTCTTAGCTGGTCCTTCAAATTCTGATCTGATAACAAAGTTCAGATCTGCAGGCTTAAACTCCTGGTATGCTATAGCTAAATTCAAAAATAAATACAAGTTAATAATAACTCAAAGGCCCCTCAGAACAGATCCATGCTGCTTCTTCACCATGGCAAGCCCAGAGCCCATTGAAAAGTGGGTTGCCATGGAAACTGTTCCCAGGTAGAGCTGATCTCATTTCAAGGAAGCTGGGGCTGCTTTCCGGAGATCACAGGGGACCCAGTGCCTGAAGCTGAGTGGTCAGGTCTCACTCCCATCCTGATGCCTACTCTTGACTCTGCCACCTGAGGTGCCGTCCTGGGCAAGAGTGACAACATACCAGTGAGAGGTCGTCGATGACGTGCTGTTGTTCCAGCACCTGCAGCCTCAGGAACTCGATCTCCTGTTCATCCCTGGTTAGACTGAGGTCATTCAGGGATGTGTGTCGCTTCAGCGAGGCCTGAGCAGACAGCTTTTCTTTCTGCAGCCAGAAAGAGAGAGAAGGTGGTGTGGTGTGCTACACTGTGAGGAACGGCACTGCGGTGGGGCTCAGGGGTGGGGATGTCACTTGGCCCCAAGATGGGAAATACACAGCTGCAGGCCAAGGCCAAGCCAGAGGTGTGGTCAGTGATGCTCACCAGAGAAGCAGAGGCGGCGGAGCAAGGGGCAGAGGACATCCTGAGCAAGCCTTGAAAGCCAGAAGGCAAGACAGGCAGGGCAGTGCTCCCTACCAGAGACCAACAACACTCACACCTGAGCCCCAGGCTTCTAAGCTGTGAAATGGGAACTCTAATAAATGCACCTGAAGGTAGCTTACAACCACCCAGACCAGACACCGGTCATCCTTGAGGAAAAAACCTGCACCCAAGCACAGCCCCAACAGCAGTAACTGCTTCCGGAGCAGCCCATGAAGCTTGAGGCTATAATCTATCCAGTGGCTAAGCCTGCCAAATTGATTCTGCCCTTCCCTCCTCTGGGGTGAAGACACTGAGGGGATGAGGCAGGCACTCCAGCAGTACACATGTAGAGATGCAGAGAGAAGCAAGACCAGCTGGGGACTGACCCCACAGCTGAGGTGTCCTGGGGGTTAAGTGGAGATCATGGACCACAGAGTCTAGACAGAGTGGAGAATCTGGGAGGGTCCGGTGGCTGGGCCTCACCATCTCCACATTCTCCCTTGTGAGGCTCTTGAGTTTCTCCTCCATCCTCTGGATGCTGTGCAGCAGATCCTCGTTCTTCTTGTTCATTCGCTTGTTCTTCTCCACCAACGGCTTCAGCTGCACCTCCGTCTCCCGGGAGCGCTTCAGCTGTAACAGGTACAGACACAGGTCAGGAGCCTGGATGGCCCCATGGGTGGCCATGCTCCACCATCGAGGCCAGCAGAGATTCAACATGGTCCCTTCAGGAGCATGACCCCCTAGAAGGCAATCCAGCCACCTAGTCTTTCCTGGCACCTCTTGGGCAGGCCACAGGGCAACACCTGCAGACTAGCAGGCCTGGGCAGGGCTGGGTCAGCCTCAGTCTTGGACATGGAGGCGAGTAGAACCCTACGCCTAGAGTGACTCATCACAACCTCCAAGCAGACAGGCCCTTAAAAATTGAGGTGTCTTTTCAGGCTGACATTTGTTCAGCCTCTGGGAACCCCTCTGTGACCCAATTGGCCATCGGATCTTCACCCCAGATCCCAAGATCTTTGAGGCAGGAACCACCACAAAAGAGGTGGCTGTGTTAACAAGCTCCCACCATGTACCTGAACTAGCTCTGACCCTCTCAGTTCCCTCACTGAGGCCCCCGACTACCCAGGAGGACCGTGGCCACCATGCTGTATACCAGAACATGAGCAAGCCATCACACGGCCACACCATGAGGTCCGAGAAAGCTGAGAAAAGACCACTCCTATTCAACAGAGAAGGCTGCACTAATAAACTAAGTGAAAAGACACTAATACATTAATACATAGGTTAAAAAGAGAATCCCACTTTGCAAGTGCAAAATCAAACCAAGCACCCTTTGGGGTGTGGCTTTGTTTACTAAAGTAAAATGTGTATCCACCCAGATCAGGAGTCACTGCACTGAACCACCTCACCTTTCTTCGTGAAACTTGCTCAGGCATCCCGTCCATTTTGCTACCCTACTCAGTAAATGACCATGTAGCTCATGAGTATTCACCCAGCTCATGAGCATTTAAGCAAGAAGTAGAAATGTGATGGGTATACAGTCTGATCATAACTACCTGAAGCATGCCTCCATATACAC
>JAQQSO010008241.1:0-10111 GCA_028658305.1 Pachyuromys duprasi
AAGTACACAACAAGGACTCAACTATGTTCGTAGCTTCTTTATTTGTAATAGTCAGAACCTGGAAACAACCCAGATGCCCCTCAGTTGAGGAATGGGTACAGAAATTGTGGTACTTTTACACAATGGAATACTACTCAGTAATTAAAAATTAAAATTATGAAATTTGCAGGCAAATGGTGGGACCTGGAAACAATCATCCTGAGTGAGGTATCCCAAAAGCAGAAAGACGCACATGGTATATACTCACTTATATAGACCTATAAGATAGGATAAATATACTGAAATCTATACACCTAAAGAAGATAAACAAGAAAGAGGACTTGTGGTAAGAGGATTAATACTCACTTAGAAAGTTAAATGGGACAGACATTGGATGTAGGAGTAAACAAGTATCAGGACAAGAGCCTACCACAGAGGACCTCAGAATGACTATATCTAGCAGTGTATCAAAGGAAATATTAAGAAACATAACCAACCCTTTGGCAGAGTGCAGGGAATTATATGAAAGAAGGGGGAATTAGTATGACCTGGAGAGGACAGGAGCTCTGCAAGATTCAAATATATCAGGGCACAGGGGTCTTTTATGAGACTGTCTCTCCAACCAAGGACCAAGTATGGTTATAACCTAGAACCCCTGCTTTTATGTACCAAATGGTAGCTCAATACCGAAGTAGGTATACTAGTAAGGGGAACAGGGAGTATTTGGACATGAACTCAATGGCTGGCTCTTCGACCTCCCCACCTCCCAAGGGAGGAGCAGCCTTGCTAGGCCACAGAAGAGGACATTGCAGCCATTCCTGAAGAGACCTGATAAGCTAGAGCTATACAGAAGGGGAGGAGGTCCTCCCCTATCATTGGACCTGGAAAGGTGCGGGGAGGAGATGAGGCAAGGAAGGGGAGGAAAGGGAGGGAATGTGGGAGGGGGCTATGGCTGGGATACAAAGTACATAACCTGTGATTAATATAAAATAAAAATGAAAAAAAAAGAAACAAGTTAGGGAGTATTCGAGAGCTATTGGATATTGCCATCTTTAGATACCTAGGTTTGCCTAAATTGCCAAACCCTTGTACTCTGTTATAGCTGGAGGCAAAATCCCTTTGGAATGTACTAAGGAACATGAACAGGACTTTAAGAACTTAAAAGAAGTTGGGTAGTAGTGGCATGTGCCTTTAATTCCAGCAATAAGGAGGTACAGACAGGCAGATCTCTGAGTGTGAAGACAGCCTAGTCTACAGAGTGAGTTCCAGGACAGCCAAGGTTAACAGAGGGAAAAAAAAAACCTGTCTAGGGAAACTAAAAATAAGAAAAGAAAGGAGAGGAAGAAGAGAAAAAGGAGGAGAAGGAGGAGGAATAAGAACTTAAAAGAATCCCTTGTACAAGCTCCTGCTTTAACTCTCCCTGGTGTCTTCAAGCTCTTTCATCTTTATGTCCACAAAAAAAGGACATTCCCTTGGGAGTCCTGACTCAGACGCTGGGTCCCTGGAAAAGGCCAATAGATTACATCTCAACGTGACTAAGTCGTGTAACCACTGGATGACCCTCTTGTTTAAGGGTTTTGTTTAATTGCACTCACCGCAATTCTCGTAAAAGAAGCTGAAAGCTCACATTAGGACAGATTAACTGTACCAGATCCACATCCTGTGGCAATCCTGCTAAAGGACATGAACAACCAGTGGATGTCAAGTGCCCATCTGACACAGTACCAAACTCTTCTTTTAGATAAGGACAGACTGACCTTTGATAAATCCTTCGCTCTCAATCCTGACACCCTGCTTCTGGATAATGACCATGAGGAGCCCATCTATGAGTGCCTGGAGATACTGGACATCATCCAAGGTGTGTGTCCCAACCTGTCCAACTTTCTTCTCACCACGAGACATGTGGATCTTTGCATATATGGCAGCAGCTTCATTAATGAAAAAAAAATCAATTACTCAGGGTCAGTGGTGGTCATGGGCCATAAGGAGGTCATTGGTGCAGAAGCCTTGCCCAGGGGCACATTACCCAAAAAGCATAAATAATTATTTTGATACAGGCTTTAAAATGGACTGAAGTAACAAAGGTGAAAATCTACACAGATATATCTACACTTTTGCTATGGCAAAAGATAAATACATAGAGGCACTTAATTCACATCAGAGGGGAAGACTATTAAAAATAAATGTGAAATTGTCCAGTTGCTTGAGGCTGAAGTCATCTGCCTACCAACTGAATTGGCCATAATAAACTGGCAAGAACTCCAATAAACTGGCAAGAACTCCAAAAATAAAAAGCCCCCAAACTCAAGGCAACTACCAAGCAGATCAAGTCACCAAAGAGGTTGTTCATGAAGAAGCCAAAACACAAGACCATCCTGGAACTCTCTGCTGCCCTTGCCCCTCTGTCTCAGTAAAGATGTACAAGAATACATGCAAATGAGTACAGTCCAGAAGAAGACAAGTCATATTCTGATTTAGGAGCTCAGGAGAGCTTCAGTAGATGGTGGATCTTGCTAGATGGAAGAGTCTGCATGCGAAAAATATTGGGCTAAAATTGGCCTTCTCATCAGCTCTCATGTCTGGCTATCTGACCAAGGCATCAATCAGAGCATTTCAGGTAAATGCAAAGAAGGACCTGTTTTCCCAAGGACAACAGACTCAAGATACTATAACCAGTGAATTTTGGGAATTGGACTTTACTGAAGTCAAGCCAGATATATTTGCCTATAAATATCTGCTGTTTTTTCTTTTTTTCCAATATCACAGGCTGGGTAGAGGCCTTTCCATACTGAAAGGAAATGGCTCGGGTGGTGCATAAGAAATTAATAATAACAATTATTCCCAAATTTGGCCTCCCTGTATCTCTGGGGTTTGACAATGGCCTACCTTTCATGGCCAAGTTATCGTAATTGCTCTCTAAGGTTCTTAACATAAACTAGAAACTTAGCTGTATGTATTATCCTTTGAGTTCAAGAAAGTAGAAAGGATAAATAGTACTTTAAATGAGACTATAACTAAATACACTCTTAAGACTAGTAGTAACTTTGTTGAGCTGTTACCTTATGCCCTCATCATGGTCCACTGTACCCCTACTGAGAAAAGGTCACCCCATATGATATAGTCTATGGTTAACCACCTCCCATGATCACTCTACTACATGCTAGACTGTTATCAGATTGCCCTCCTCTAATGTCTGAGTCCTGAAAAAAAGATTACAATTAACTTTGGATAAGATTTTTGCCTTCAGAATGAGATTTAAGCATCCTCCCTAAGGTCTTTCTTATTGTTTAGCTTCTTTGGGTCTATAGATTCTAGTATGTTTATCCTATCTTATATGGTTAATATCCACTTATATGTGAGTATATACCATGTGTGTCTTTCTGGTTCTGGGTTACTTCACTCAAGATGATCTTTTCTAGTTCCATCCATTTGCCTGCAAATTCCATTATTTCCTTGTCTTTAATAGCTGAGTAGTATTCCTTTGTGTAAAGGCACCACAATTTCTGTATCCATCCTAGATGTCTGTTTAGGGACATCTAGGCTCTTTCCAGATCCTGGCTATTATGAATAAAGCTTCCATGAATATAGTTGAGCAAATGTCCTTGTTGTATGGTGGAGCATATTTCAGGTATATGCCCAGGAATGGTAATAGGTGGATCTTGAGGTAGTGCTATTCCTAATTGTCTGAGAAAGTGCCAGATTGATTTACAAAGTGGTTGTACAGTTTGCACTCCCATCAGCAATAAAGGAGTGTTTCCCCTTTCTCCACAACCTCTCCAGCATGTCTGATGGGTGTAAGATGGAATCTCAGAGTCATTTTGATTTGGCTGTTGAACATTTCTTTAAGTGTTTCTCCACCATTTGCCATTCCTCTCTTGAGAATTCCCTAGACACCAGAAGCAGTGGAAGACAGGAAACAGGATGGGAGCCTGCCATAGAGGTCTTCTGAAAGGTTCTACCCAACAGAGGATTGAAGCAGATGCAGACTTTGGCCAGAGCACAGGAAGTCTTAGGGATGAATGGGAATGAAGGGTGATAGGAACTCCACATGGAGATCAACAAAGCCAAAAAAAATTTTGGGACCCAGGTGAGCCTGCAGAGACTGATGCACCAACCAAGTTCCATGCATGATAGGACCTAGATCCCCTTCTCAGATGTAGCTGAGAGGCAGCTCAGACTCCATGTGGGTCTCCAAGTAAGGGGAGTAGGGGCTGATTCTGCCATGAGCTTGGTTACCTGCTCTTTGATCACTTCCCCCTGGTGAGGTGGCCTTGCCAGGCCACAGAGAAAGAGGATGCAGGAATTCCTGATGAGACTTGAAAAGCTAGGGTCAGAAGGCAGGGGAGGAGGAGTCACCTGTTCAATGGACTAAGGGAAGGGGATAGGAGGAAAAGAAAAGGAGGATAGGACCAGGAGGAGATGAGAAGGGGGCTACAATCAGGATAGAAAAGGAATAAATTTTAGAAATAAAAATTAAAAACAAACACAAAAAAATCATAACCAAGATGAAAATTAGGGTCAAATTTCAGGTATTTTATTAAATTCTTTTGCAGTGACAAAAAAAAAAAATTCTTCAGGCTGCTCGAACAGCACCTGCCTCACCAGCAATTTCAGCCCAGAGATGCTGTATTAGTCCACCACCTCAAAACTAACTGGTTTGAACATAGATGAAAAAGACTTTATTTACATCCTGATTCTCTAAAGGCCCACTATTGTTAAGGTTACTTGTATTCCCACCTGGGTTCATCACTAACACCTCAACCACCTGAGGGACCAAATCCATGGAATAGAAGCCTAATGCTCAGAGGTGGAAAGTGACTGAAAAAGAACCATTAAAAATCAAACATTTACACAATGGAATACTACTCAGCAATTAAAAACAAGGGAATAATGAAATTTGCAGGCAAATGATGGGATCTAGGAAAGATCATCCTGAGGGAGGTATCCCAGAAGCAGAACATCACACACAGTATATACTCACTTATAAGTGGATATTAGACATATAATAAAGGATAAATATACTAAAGTCTATACACCTACGGAAGCTAAGCAAGAAGGAAGACCCTGGGAAAGATGATCAATCCTCATTCAGAAAGACAAACAGGATGGACGTTGGAAGAGAGAGAAAACAGGGAACAGGACAGGAGCCTACCACTGAGGGCCTCTGAAAGACTCTATCCAGCAGTGTATCAAAGCAGATGCTGAGAGTCATAACCAAACTTTGGGCAGAGTGCAGGGAATCCTATGAAAGAAGGGAGAGATAGTAAGACCTTGAGAGAACAGGAGCTCCAAAAGGAGAGCAACAGAACCAAAATATCTGGGCATAGGGGTCTTTTCTGAGACTGATTTCCTAACCAAGGACCACTCCTGGATATAACCTAGAACCCCTACACAGATGTAGCACATGGCAGCTCGGTATCCAAGTGGGTTCTCTAGTAAGGGAAACAGGAACTATCTCTGACAGGAACTTAGTGGTGGGCTCTTTGACCACCACACCCCTGAGGGGGTAGTAGTCTTGCCAGGTAACAAAGGAGGACAATGCAGATCAGATGGAAGGGGAAAAGGACCTCTCCTATCACTGGACTTGGAGAGGGCCATGGGAGGAGATGAGAGAGTGAGGGTGGGATTGGAAGGAAATGAGGGAGGGGGCTGCAGCTGGGATAGAAAGTGAATAAACTGTAATTAATATAAAAATAAAAATTTAGTTTAAAAAATCAAACTTTCTAATATTTGACTGCCTAACATAAATTTAAATATTGTGTTCTTGCTGTGGGAATTTACACCATGATATCCTATGACTAACAGTTTTACTGGCTTATTTTCAACCTATGCAAACAGAACCTAAATGCATCTTGACAGGAGAAATGAAAGGCACCCCAGTTATAGGAAACACCCTCATTTTATCCTGCCAGGCAGAAGATTGCTCTTATTCAACAGGGCCGAAAGTTTAGGCAAATGAAGGAAAACAAGTGGTCTTTAGCTATATGGATGGAGGACATCTGGGAAAGTCTAACCTAACTGACCTAATTTAACATAATAATAAAGACTTCAGCATAATCAAATATTCTTTAAAAGATTCTGGTAATGGAAATTACAGATGTGCTAAGCTAAAAAGGGGAAGAGAAGATTCATTTCATTAATCACTTCAATTGAACATAACATACCCAGAGTAACCCTCTTTGTAATTAAGAGTGTAGGGTATAATCACTAGCTCCATCTAAACATTGGAAAGCCAGCAAGAAAACTCCTGTGTCATTGGAGATGCCTCTTAAAATGAAATTTGTACAGAATAGGATTTCTGTATGAAAATTATACAACGATAATAACCGGGAAAATGGAAGATGTGCCCACTAATGTTTTAAAAGCTGCAGTTGATGTTATTGTTAATAATCTTTTTTCTTTTTTTTTCTCCACTGTTTATGTTTCGATTGCACTATGTTCCTTATTGTAATTCTGCTTCTCATCACACACACACCCCTTTGGTAAACAGTGGCCTTTAATATAGACCTTTTCTGCAAAAATAATATATATTCTATTCTCCCTGCAGGGTATAAGGGTTTATGTATAA
Organism: Pachyuromys duprasi; assembly: GCA_028658305.1. NCBI lineage: Eukaryota > Metazoa > Chordata > Mammalia > Rodentia > Muridae > Pachyuromys > Pachyuromys duprasi. Next base: position 6,548 of record JAQQSO010008241.1, read on the forward strand.
TAGGTTGTATTATGCCCGTTTTACTCAATCTTTAAAATCAGTTAATAGAATTGCAAGTGCTCTTTCTGAAATATTGTGATAATTCCTTACACCTATTAGATCCAACTGTGGTTGTTGCTGCCTACTGTGTCTTTTCTGTTTACTCATCCCAGGAATTGTTGGACTACAAAGAGAAAACTGCTAATATTACAGCAAAGTATTAGGAGAAATTAATGAAGAAATGGAGAACTATTACCAAACCATAATTTTGTTTGTTGTAATTTATCAGAATGTACTGTTTTAATAGCTCTGGTTTCTTTCATACTGTTGGCAAACAGTTTGATGCTCTACATAAAGAAATAAGCAAAATCCTAAAACAAATTGTCATAGCCAACACGGCTAAAATGGTTGACCCCTTCCCCACTGGCGCTCTAACAAATTAATTCTACTGGTTTTCATAATCTGGCCCTGCACCCTCCAATGTGTTACCAACTGGACCAACCTTCAGATAAATAATCCTAGGTGCCTTACTGTCTTAAAGACAGTTCCCTAACAAGGATTGACAGGAACACATAATCTATGGGGGAATGAGGAACCTGCCTCATTTTGAATATAGGAGCCATTTTGTTGTATTGTTAAAAATAAGTTTTCATTTCCTGTAAGAGCTTAGTTTCTGTTTTCTGGAACATGACCTGCCTCAATCCATGATCTTCACTTGGTCTTGAGAATACCCTGCCCCTCCCTAATCAGTGATCCCATGATGATGACTGGCTTTTGTTTGTTTGTTTGTTTGTTGTTTTGAGATTTTTCTGTACTTCTTAACTGCCTCATTTTCTACAATATAAGTTAGAAAGGAAATAAGAAAGAAAGAAAGAAAGAAAGAAAGAAAGAAAGAAAGAAAGAAAGAAAGAAAGAAAGAAAGAAAGAAAGAAAGAAAGAAGAAAGGAAGGAAGGAAGGAGGGAAGAAACCACTAAGTCAGTAAACCTTCTCTAAAGTGGTTGTCATGAGATCCTCATGTAAGATATGAGAAATTACTCTATTCAGCCCTCCAGTGGACTGTGTCCTGAAGGGTAGTGTTGGGGTAGGAAGTAGAAAGTTAGCTGACAATTGGCCTCTAGTGAAGCAGCTTTCCTGATTCAGTGTCCATATCTCAGTGGGACTTTTCAAAGATACAGTTCTCTCAAACTTCTTTAAGTAATTCTTTGCCTATGTTCCTCTAACTAACCCCAATCAACTCATTCTTTTACCAAACAGGGCTGTGATAGACTACTTCTCATTGTACTATCTCTGCCCTATGCGATAGGAAGTGATATTTATTCATGACTGAACCTCAGGAGGAAAGCAACACTCCTGAGAGCTTTCTAATAATTGCCCCAGGAAGGAACTACGCAATTGCAAAGCAGACTGTAGATTAGTGATTCTCAATAGGGAGTGTGCCTTGTCCTAGAGACTTGTCACAGTGTCCAGAGACATTTTATTTGGTTTTAATTGAAATGATATAGAGCAGAATGCTTTATGGTATCTAAGTGAAAGCAAACAATGTCATTATGACTCCAATGCACAGGCTACTCTAGTACAAGAAATAATCCATCTCAGAAAACAACAGTTTAAGGGTTGGAGAATGATAGCTCACTGGCTAAGAACAGGAGCTGCTCTTCAGAAGCCTGGGGTGTGTGGTTTATCCTCAGCCCTGACATGGAGCCTTATAACTGTAACTGCAGTCTCAGGGAATCTGCAGCCCTCTTCTGATTTCCAGGGGCATTGCAAACATGTGGCAAACAGACATATATCCAGCCAAAACAACTATACACACAAATTAATAAAATTTAAAATAATTTTTAAAATTCACCATGATAAAATTAATTATTTTTTAGTGCAATGAAATCACAACGGTCAATGAGTTTAATTTGTTGCAACTGAAAAAACAAGAAAGCAACATGTTCTGGTTCCTGGGACTTTTCTATAACTGGATTGACATGAATGAGCCTAATGACATTTTCAGTTATGAAGTCTTATGTCGATGATGCTAACAGATGTGTGACATGCTGTTTTAACACTGTGGTTCAAACTAAACAATATTTCAAAGAAAGGCGTGTTATTCATATTTGCCTTCACTTTCTTGACAGTATTTCCAAGAAAAAACAAATGAGTAATACCCTTAAAATTAATGTTATAAAAATTAACTTTTTTAATTTTAGCATTTTTATTTTATATTACTCACTTTGTATCCCATCCATAGCCCCCTCCCACATTCCCTCCCTATCCCACCCTTCCCTCCCTCATCTCCTCCCTGCCCCTTTCCAGGTCCAATGATAGGGGAGGACCTCCTCCCCTTCCGTCTAAATCTAGCTCATCAGGTCTCTTCAGAAATGGCTGCAATGTCCTCTTCTGTGGCATAGCAAGGCTGCTCCTCCCTCGGGGGATAGGGGGGTCGAAGAGACAGCCATTGAGTTCATGTCCAGATAGTCCCTGTTCCCCTTACTGATGTACCCACTTGGGTATTGAGCTACCATTTGCTACATAAAAGCAGGGGTTCTAGGTTATAACCATACTTGGTCCTTGGTTGGAGAGACAGTCTCATAAAAGACCCCTGTGCCCTGATATAGTTGAACCTTGCAGAGCTCCTGTCCTCTCCAGGTCATACAAACTTCCCCTTCTTTCATATGATTCCCTGCACTCTGCCAAAGGGTTGGTTATGTTTCTTAATATTTGCCTTGATACACTGCTAGATATAGTCTTTCCGAGGTCCTCTGTGGTAGGCCCTTGTCCTGCTACTTGTTTACTCCTACATCCAATGTCTGTCCCATTTAACTTTCTAAGTGAGTATTAATCCTCTTACCACAAGTCCTCTTTCTTGTTTATCTTCTTTAGGTGTATAGATTTCAGTATATTTATCCTATCTTATAGGTCTATATAAGTGAGTGTATATCATGTGCATCTTTCTGCTTTTGGGATACCTCACTCAGGATGATTGTTTCCAGGTCCCACCATTTGCCTGCAAATTTCATAATTTTAATTTTTAATTACTGAGTAGTATTCCAGTGTGTAAAAGTACCACAATTTCTGTACCCATTCCTCAGCGGAGGGGCATCTGGGTTGTTTCCAGGTTCTGGCTATTACAAATAAAGCAGCTACGAACACAGTTGAGCAAATGTCCTTGTTGTGTACTTGAGCATCATTTGGATATATGCCTAGGAGTGGTATAGCTGGATCTTCAGGAATCATTATTCTTACTTCTCTAAGAAAACGCCAAATTGATTTTCAGAGTGGTTGTACCAGGTTACATTCCCACCAGCAATGGAGGAGGGTTCCTCTTTCTCCACATCCTCTCCAGTATGTGTTGTCACTTGAGTTTTTGATCTTAGCCATTCTGACAGGTGTAAGGTGAAACCTCAGGTTCCTTTGGATTTGCATCTCCCTGATGGCTAAGGATGTTGAGCATTTCTTTAAGTCTTTTTCTGCCATTCTACAGTCCTCTACAGAGAGTTCTCTGTTTAGCTCCATACCCCATTTTTTAATTGGATTATTTGATTTGTTGCTTTTTAACTTCTTGAGTTCTTTATATATACTGGATATTAGCCCTC
>JAQQSO010008242.1:0-10110 GCA_028658305.1 Pachyuromys duprasi
AAACAGTCCCTGCTTCCCTCACTAGGCCCTCCAGTCCTACACCAAGCTATCCTGGGTCCCATCTGCACAGGGGTTCCAGGACACATCCACTCGTAGTCCTTGGTTGTAGAAACGGTCACTCTTAAGGCGTTTTATTTTGGACTTGGCTTACGATGGGAAGTGAGCTCCTATCAATGACAATAGAAGTGCCTGGAAGCCTTTTAGAATGTTTAAGCTGAGCTGATCTGCATTTGACACTGGCCCTCCCGCATTCCTTCCCTAGCAGAGGTTGGTTAGTCAAAGATGGGTAAGATTTCTTCAGGGATTATTTGGTCCAGCAGGGCATAAATGATAAAAATCATATGCCAAATTATGGATGTGAATATTCCATTGGGAGAAACAACCTAAGACAGGCACAATCTTCTGCTCCATAACTCATAAGTTATGGTCTTATAATTATCTTTTTTAATAAATATAAAAGGGGGAATTGTCCTGGGCTGCGTCAAAGCTGCTTTTGGCTGCTATTTGTCATTCAAGTCTCAGCATGGAAGACAGGCTTTTTCCAGGCCTTCCCTTGGATTCAGGGAAGGATTTGCAAGTCAATTCACCTTTTGTTTAGTGACAGCAGGTGGGATAGCTTGTTTGAAATCTCAACTCTTCCTCACTTCCTTGTAAATTAACCCATTGTGTAAGCTGTTTGTTTAAATAAAGAAGGCTGGCTGGCCTCGCAGCTTTCGGGTACAGGGCTCATTGGAGCCAGGAGCAAGCGGCCAGAAGCCTCTCGGAACATAAAATGTGTAGTGTACATTATTAATTTCAATCCTCACTCCTGACTCAGAACCCCGTTCTGCTCTGCTGGCAGGCTCCCGCACTTTAGATACTCAGGATCTGGTCTCACAGGAGAGCTTCTGTTGAAGAATTAGATTGACTTACACCAAATAACTGGGAAGATGGAGGACACTGCAATTGTCAGGGGAAATGAGTATGTAGTTATCTTTATCCTACCACATGTAAAGGCAAATCAAATTTGAAATGAATTAAAAATCTAATAGCAAAATATAAAACTATAAAATTATTTTTAAAGAATATGTAAAAGTTACAGAAAATTTTTTTTATTCCAAAGTAAATTTGGTTTCTTAAACACTACCAAAAAGTACACTCAATTAACTTTATTGAAAAATATAAATTATTCCACATTGGTACTCAACTCTGAATGTTGTCTATGTAAAAGATACTTATCAAAAACACATGCAAGAAAGTCTTATAGTGGTCTGTGAGTGTTCCATAAACCATTTAATTAAAAGATTATAACATTTTCATATCTAGTCTTTTTTAATATCCCACATTTGCTGCTGGATCTATCTTGAGTCCATTGATAATTCCTCTAAAATGAATGAAAATTTGGAATAAAGCAATGTGATTTTTTGGAGCCCTATAACCTGAGTACCCCCCCCCATTTTGCTGTTAAATTAATGTGCTAACAAGCAGTTACTCTCCAAGGGTATCAGCATGTCTTTGTGGAAACAGTTGCACTGTCTCCTCTTAATATATGGCAGTCACTGATTTTCCACTCATGGGGACTGCACCTTCTCCTTAGCTTCAGGCAGATACTGCTGTTCTAGACACCCAAGTTTGCAGGTTGAGCAGCTTCAGTCAGACACTGCTATTCTAGACACCATGTTCTCCCTCTTCCCAGCCTCTGGTCTTATGTTGTTCCTAACATAAATGTGTGTAACACTGAAATATGAATTTTAACTTTTAACCTCAATCCTTTATGTCACACTTTATTGCCTTTAATAATTTGATCTTGAAATTTTAAGTAAGATATTACAAAGCCTTCCTACAACACAGGAATTTTTTTCCGTAGGTATGAATATGTGATTTCTTTTCTTTAGAAGTAGAAGTAAACACCCACAAGCTAGCCACTTAGATAAAGGTCTAAAGAGTGCACTTATGTACCCAGGACTGATAATGCTTCCCTTAATTCTAGTATTTGGGAAGCTGGGACAGGAGGATTGTGAGCTTGCAGCCTTGGTTAGATAGTAAGACCTTCCCTCAAACAAGAACAAGAGCAAGACAAAGCAAAACCAAAGAAAGCAAAAACAAGCTAAAAATCAACCAAAAAAAAAAAAAAAAAGAATGGAAGAGAGAAGTTAAGAAAAGGGGATCTTACAGGAGGGCAGAGGTAAATTCCACATTGCTGTTGGTCACACATTTATGTGACTGTGAAGGTGTGAAACTGTCAGCTGGGAATCAGGAGACAGAGGACAGTGAGTTCAAATTCTCCCACTTTCCACTCTGATCAGAGGAGCATTTGAGCATGCCTGAGCCCTCACCAGAGAATAAAGAGGGAACAATATTGCTTTGCATAATATCTTGTATTGGATCAAATAAGATTATTAAATTGAATTAAGTAGATTTTAAGATCCCTGCTGGCTTTCAGAGACCTTAACTTGTAAATGCATTTCTAATTTGCAAAGAACAATTCAAATGTTAAAGCCCTGTTGCGCTTATACTGTTAAAATGTTCTGCCTGGTATAGTTTGTATATGTAAATTTTATTTTAATTTCATGACAGAATAAAAGTATTAAGTATATAGGAGCCAAGACAATGGCCAGTATGTAGCTATGAAGGAGTTGGAATCATTGGGAAGAAATTTTATTGCATTGTCATCTTCTTGTCCCTTATATTAGCTTTAGTCTAGAAACTGTTCAGGATGTTGCATGTTTGACAACTGAGTCAGGGAAAATGCCTTGTTCCTTTCCTGCAATTGTGCTTTCAAGAAGGTTGTGACCACGGGTGAACACAGTAACCAAAGAAACCACGTGTTCCTGTGAAGTCCTGCACTCTCTGGAGGTGGGAAAGTGGCTCTTAATCTGACAGGAGACATGCGCTCTGAAAACTAAGGGAGGAAGGGATCTGAGTAATTCCTCTGCTGTCAAATCACCTTTTGTAACATGTACATGCACACCTTATTACTATCAAGTTTATTCCTTCTCTTAGGTGAATTTTCTTTAGATCAGACTCAAATATCAAGGTACCCTGCCAGCCAAAGGAGAGCTGATCTGTACAGTAAGAAGGAAAAAGTGTTTAAGTAGGTGTGCTGGCGAGCACATGACTATAATCTCAAACCACAGTACTTCGAAGGTTGAGGTAGGAAGACTGGGAGAACCAGGCCAGCTGTGATTACATTGTAAGACCCTTTCACAGAAAAATAAATCTCAAAATATTTGTTATTTTAAAAGTATTAATGTGATTGTCTATTTATGCACATTGTGAGGTACGGTATGGTAATTTGATATGTATACATAATGTGGAATGATACCAAGAAACTTATACTTTTTCTAAAGTACAAATTAAAATATAAAGAACTAAAGCAAATCCCTTTAGTTCTCCGGCCACCACATTAACACTCTCCACCATCTGCTTGGAGTTGAGTGTTTGTGTCTCTTCCAAAATTCCTGTTCAACACTAGTACAAAGCAGTATCAGACCATAACCATTTTGGCAGGAATAAAGCTACTATTTGTGTCCTTCATTCTGGCTATCAAATACTAAGAAAATACACCCCAAGGAATTGGAATTTTCCCAGGAATCTCATGCTGGAAGAAAGGAAATAAAGAGAGCAATTGTTTCCATCATGAGACTCAACCTTTATGAATAAATTATTTCCTAGAAGGTTCATCTCCTGGTACTACCACCTTAGGTTTGAGAGAATACAGAGAAGGCAGAAGTGTAGGGATTTGGAAAGCTTGGCATTTAACCTTTACAAATTAAATTTATCCGTTTTTTTCCTTTCAGATGCTTCCTATCAAACTGTATAGTTTGCTTTTCCAAAGTAAATTTCCAAAGAACCCAATAGGGGTAGGAGGTGTACACCTGGAATCCTATCACGCAGGAGTCTGAGACAGGAAGAATGTAGTGCAGAGCCAGCCTGGGCTACCTAATGGGACTGTGTAGAAAATACAAATTCAAAGCAAAGGGGCTGGCTGCAGAAGCAGTTCTTTTCCTATTGCTCATGTTCTGTGAGGTCACTGGCGGAGTTCTCAGTGTATTGATCAAGCTGAGACTTCCAAGGAACTGCACAGTCTCCTCAAAGTCTACAGCTATTTATTTAAAGACAAATACAGATGGAATGGGAAGAGGACCTCCCCTATCAGTGAACTGGGAGAGGGGAATGGGAGGAGATGAGGGAGTGAGGGTGATACTGGGATGGAAAGCGGGGTGGGGGGGGAGCTATAGCTGAGACACAAAATGAATAAACTGTAATTAATATAAAAATAAAAATTTAATTAAAAACAAATACAAACCAAACCAAAAAACAACAGTCCTCCATCATGATAGCAGTGAATAGAAAAGGCCTTTCTCTGCTGAAATTAGTGTAAAATACATAAAATGCGATCGTACTTTACATCTTATCACGCTTAGAATAAAGCTTTAATTCCCCCTCAGCACACAATGTTCTTACCCTTACCAACCTTTCCAGAGTCTCCCCTCTGGGTGCAGTCTCCCTCCAGCCATGAGGATCTGAAAAAACTGTTATCTTTTCTCCCTTTGCCCCTCTAGAAGGAACATTTCTCTGGTGTGGTTGATGAGCACTTGCCTGACAAAGCACCTTCCATGGGCTCTGCTCCAGAAGACCATTGGTCAGTCTTGTCATCTTGCCTCCAAAACTCTTGATTTATGCAATATTTTCAGTATCAAATGCTGATGTCACCATCATCAGTAAGTGATACACTGAGTAATGTGATTGAGTGATTCCACAGACTAAAACAGCAACCTGTATTAAGTATGTACGACTATTATTTACCAATCAATAAAACATGAAATGAAAATCTAACACAAATATCAATCTCAAGATTAGCAATATCACATAAAATTATTTGAATATTACAGGACACAGTTATCTTTGAAGTAGAATATGGCAACATTGTAGTCTTTTTGATGTAATCAAGTTGGCTACTACTTCCTCTGTTTCTCTTCCTCAGAGCTTTCTTCAAAGCCAAGGAAATGGAGACAGCTCTTACCTGTTAAGTGGGGCAGAAAGTTCAGGAAGGTCAATGTTTCTTTGAGGCAGGAGAGTAAGACTAAGAGTGAGGACCTGGAGGCCCCACACAAAGGCTGCAATATTAGCCTGTGAAGAACGCCAGTGGGCAAAGAGGGAGGCTGGCGGCACTCCCCGAACTCACATGCCCACGCACGCATGGGCACGTTGCCTGTTACAACAGGTTACAAGCATAGAGGCACTGTAGGGTGACCACATTATCGCTCAGGCTCTCATATTGCCTTAGTTTCTTTTTCTATAGCAATGATAAAATACTCTGACAAAAGCAATTTGAGAGAGAACGCTTTAGTTTAACTCAAACTCGAGAGTAATGTGTGTCAGCTGGGTGCAGTGGTGCTCATCTGTAATCCCAGGACTCAGGGAGGCAGTGGCAGGCAGAGCTCTGTGAGTTCAAGGCCAGGACAGCCAAGGCTACACAGACAAACCCTGTCTCAAAAAACAAGCAAAGCAAGGAGTACTGTGTACCATGGTAGGGAATCAAGACAGTAAAAGCTTAAAACTGCTGGTCACGGGGCACCTATATGTTAGAAGCAGACTGGAATGAATGCATGCTGCCACTCTGCCGTCTTTCTCCGCTTATACAATCCAGTACCTATCTAGGGAACGGTGTCACCCACAGTGGATGGGTCTTCCCACTTCAATCAATACAATCAAGATTACTTTCCAAAGGTATGCCAAGAGGCCCACCCCTGCCAGGAGATTCTAGATTCTAGTGACAACTGACATTGACATTAACAAACACTGAAATGCATAACCTGGGGAGAGATATAGGATGAGAATGAGACACCAGATCATAAAACAGCATGCAAAGTTGATGGTAGCCCGTGACGTGGTAGACTAGAGAAAAGGGTGTTATGACTAAGGACATTAAGTGCAGGGTCTCATAGGTTGCTTTCTAATGTCTTTATGACACATTTTCGGTTAAGATGTGGCTTTGATTAAACCACTAATTTATTTTTTAAAATTATTTCTTTGTAGTTATGTGTATATGTGTGTTTGTGTGTGGGTATGTGCGTGGCAAATGTAGATGTCCTCAGAGGCCAGAGGCACTGAAGCCCTCTGGAGCTGGAGTTACAGACAGTTGTGAACTGCTTAACATTGTTGAGCAGATCATAACCACTGAGCCATCTCTCCAACTCATCACTGACTTCTTTGATCTTCAGTTGAATGGGTGAGTAATTATGACTCCAGAGTAGTTTCAAGGGTCAAGTGAGAAGATTTTTGTTACATAAAACCTCCCAATGACAGCCGTTGCTCCCTTTCAAGAGAAACGATGTGAAGGAGTGGCGTGCACTGGGCAGTAGAGACCATAGGTGTGGGTGTGTGTTGTGGGGGTGATGTTCCCACTTGTACCAGTGAGATGAAGGTGTAAAGAATGCAGGTAGGAAGCATTCTAGAATGAAGAGGAACAGTATATGAATCAACAAAGGTATGGATCCTCTGTACAATTCCAGGTGAAGATAAATATTGTGAGGTTAACAATTAAAGGGAAATAAAATAAGATGGCTGATAGGACAGGTAGAAGCTGAAGAGGAGCCATAAAAATTAGAGAAAAACCATTATTAAAAAGACTAGAGGGTGTAAAGGGACTCTGACCAACTCCATCGTGGCGAGCATGGCTCTGGCAGGCCTTGTTCTTCTTCCTATCCCCTCTGCCTTGCTAAAAACCCTTAGATTACATTTCTAAGATAGCCACTAAGGTCTAGTCCCTTATTTGACTCCTTCCTCCTCCGAAGGCTGACTACCAAGTTCCAGGTATCAAAGTATTACAGTGCAGCAATCAAATGCACCCTTTGGCTCACCTAATTAGCATGCCCAATTAAAATTAAGGACCTCATCCTAACATGGCTTTCCCATTTTGCCTTCATAAACTGCCATTTTCCCATGTGCCATGTCTGTCTCCTCTCTGTCCAGAGGCTGTCCTTTGTCCAGTTCTCCTCACAAATATTGCCCCCCCCGCCTTGTTCCCTTACCCTTCTTCCTCATCCTCTATCTCCTGCCTCCATCTCTTATTACCTGCACTCTGTCTCTCTGGACAAATAAATCTCCTTTGTGATAAGAACTTGGTCTTGGGGTTCCTGAGCCAATATTTTTACTCTTCTGTGTAAGAACAATTTGGTACGAAGAGAATAGTCCACATTTCTTAAAGATAGCTGAACAATAAGCTTATCTATGGTAACTTATCCCTAGCTATGAGAGAATTATTATTTCAAAGAAGAAGAGGTTGATGCTCAGAAAATGTGCATAACTACCAACTTTGTTCTTAGGACCACACTAAATTTCACTGTGAAATACTGGGTTTAGCTGGTTTGCAAATATACCAATGTTGGTTAGCCTACAACAAATAGAACATTAGTATTATTATTTCTCTACAGATAGGTAACCATGCCATCATCAGATCTATTCAAACAGTGATTGCTGAGATATTTTGAAGGGAAAGAACATTGAGTCATCTGTCTCAAAATCAAATTTGTCTTGTGTTTTTTGGTTACTGTAGCACTGCTGTTTGCTAAACTCTTAGGCATCCTCCATCAGCGGCCACTAATCAATAAATGCAAGGCTTTATCTCTGCTTTTGTAAAGGGCACTTTGATTTAACATGGATGAAGGCAAAACTCATGTGCACACAGGCCAGAAGACTACACAATACAGTTGTATAAAGACAAACAAAATTTGGGTTCATTAAATTTTGAGGGATGTGAGTCTGCATTGGACCATACACCAAATTCTGACCTTCTCAGCTGTGTAGCTAGCAGCGTTTATAGTGTGCACTAATTTTTGCTGGAGCACAATGCACAAAAGAACTTTAAAGATGTTGTCAGGGCTCCTCTAAAAATGTAAGAACGGCTTATCAAACACAGAAATTATTACTGGATCAGACAAGGTCTTTCTAAATCAATTAGGGTGAAATGCCTCTCCATTCTTTTATTATGGTTTGTTTCTTGTGTATTTATTTGTAATGTTAAGTAGGTTGACTTGTAGGCCTTTGGAAAAATATATGGTAACACTAGCATGAGAGAAAATGAGGTGTTAATAGAAAAGCAATGATAAAGGAAGAACATAAACTTTTTGGCTGAACCTATATTCTGATTTGGGGAAGAAGTAATATAAGCGGTGATAAGGGTAGTGACCCTTGTTGATGAAGAAGATACATGTGACATGTTTACTAAAACTGAGCTATGTAAATTCACTTATATAAATGTAGGCTGAAATACTGAGATAAAGCCATCTATACACTTTGCTAACATGATAGGCATTAATGAACTCTGGGTGGAATAGCTCTGGACAATTTGGAGGAGTCATCTTTACCATCTCAGCCAGATAACAAATAACATTTTCTCGCACAGTTTAGATTTAAGTTGGCTTTTGGGAAGTGGAGCATTTGCCTTCAGAAATTACAGGGTTAGGTAGTGAGTTCCATTTAACATCACCATATTTTGCTATGGGTAAGATATTGTGAAGGCAAAATTGTACTTGGCATCGAAGCACACAGACCTTATTGTGAAGAGTGAAGGTGCAGGAGACAAACCCCGAAAGCACACATGGGGGCAGGTCTGCCTCAGAGAGATGCTTCTCCTGAGAGAGAAAAGGGAGCTTCAGGGCCAGGGCGGTTGTAACCATGTCTTAAGTATTTCACACCATTTGGAAAGGCTTGAAATAGCAGTTGCAGTTTAGTGTCCTTAAATGATAATATTTTAGAAGTATTGCTTATACTTACATAGGTTCTATTTTTGTATGCTCAAAATATTTCATAATTTAACAAAATCCCTTCTTTCTAAACAACTTACTTTTACTGAACAATGATTCACTTAAAAGAAGAAGAAAGAGGAGGAGAAGGACAAGGAGGAGGACGAGGAGAAGGAGGGAGAGGAGGCCAGGACTCAGCACATCTTCTTCCACTGCGGCCAGAGAAGAGCATCCAGCTATGGGAAAGGGATACAAAGGCAGGGAACACAGTCAACCCCATTCCAATTGTTAGCCAACTCACGTAGAAAGATAAATTATTTTTCTATATTAATTAATGCAGGAAATTATTATAACAGCACTTTTCTTTAACCAGCTAGTTCCCTAATGACTGACCCAGAGAGAGTATGCTTTATTTTTAATCTGTAAGCACTATGCTGGGCAGATTCTGAGCTACTCTAATCCTAGAACCTTTAAAACTCACATAAAAACCAATTACTTGCCAATGCGATGACTCCTGGGTGGCTTCTGCTCCGCCAGGCTGTTCTGCAGCCATTTGCTCATCGCCATTTTGCCTTCTCTCCACTCCCCTTCCCTGCTTCCTCTCCTCCTGCTGCTCTTCTGCCTTTTCCTCCCCTCTCCTCTTCTCTCCCAAACCCAAGCCTAGGAACCTCAGACTTGGCCTCCTTCTCTTCTGCCCAGTCACAGGCTTCAGCATCTTTATTTAGCTAATTAGGGATAATTGGAGAACATTCCTGATCATCACATGGATACAGGAGATAGTTCAACATTCCTAACAATGCCCACGGCAGAGCAGTAACCAGATCTCAAGGCATTGAAATCAGCATTGAAAACACAGTTGAACCTTCCTCCAACCGATCCACATGAAGAGCAAGCTGCACATGTGCTACATACATCCCTGCAGGCGTTCTAGGTCTAGTCCATGCATGCTCCTTGGTTGGTGGTTCAGTCTCTGTGAGACCTCATGGGCCCAGGTTAGTGTACTTGGCAGGTCTTCTTGTGGTGTCCTTGACCCCTCAGGTTCCCTCAATCCTTCCAATTCTTCCAGGGGACTCCCCAGGCTTCTCCTATTGTTTGGCTGTGGAGAGAAGGAGGCAGGAGGCTGTGATCAGGCTGTAAATTTATTAAATAAATTAATTAATAAAAAGGAGAAAAAAGATAGGTGTAGGGATATACAAAAGCCTGTAATTCTAGCATGTTAAAATGAGACGCCGAAAATGGTGGGACCTGGAAACGATCATCCTACGTGAGGTATCCCAAAAGCAGAAAGAAACATATGGTATATATTCACTTATATAGACCTATAGGATAGGAAGGTCAAGCTGAAATCTACACACCTAGGGAGGATATACAGGAAGGAGGA
>JAQQSO010008243.1:0-10110 GCA_028658305.1 Pachyuromys duprasi
AGGTTGTGGAGAAAGAGGAACCCTCCTCCATTGCTGGTGGGAATGCAAACTTGTACAACCACTCTGGAAATCAATTTGTCTAAGAAAGACAATTAGGAATAGTGATTCCTCAAGACCCAGCTATACCACTCTTAGGCATATATCCAAAAAATGCTTAGGTACACCTTAATGACATTTGCTCAGCTATGTTCATGGCTGCTTTATTTGTAATAGCCAGAACCTGGAAACAACCCAGATGTCCCTCAGTTGAGGAATGGATACAGAAATTGTGGTACTTTTACACAATGGAATACTACCCAGCAATTAAAAAGGAGGAAATCATGAAATTCGCAGGCAAATGTTGGGACCTGGAAATGATCATCCTAAGTGAGGTATCCCAAAAGCAGAAAGAAACATATGGTATATACTCACTCATATAGTCCTATAGGATAGGAAGGTTATGCTGAAATATACACACGTAGGGAAGATATACAAGAAGGAGGACCCAGGTTGGTATGATCAATGCTCATTTAGATGAACCAATGGGATGGACATTGAATGGAGGAGAAAACAAGCAACAGGACAGGAGCATACCAAAGAGGGCCTCTGAAAGAATCAATATAGCAATGTATCAAAGAAGATATTAAGACTCACAACCAAGCCTTTGGCAGAGGGCGGGAAGTAATAATAAAAATAGGGGAAGTTAATAAGACTTGTGGAGAATAATAGCTCCACAAAGATCAAACTGAGCAGGGCACAGGGGTCTTCTATGGGGCAGTTTCTCCAACTAAGAACCATGTATGGATATGTCCTAGAACCCCCGCTCAGAAGTGGCCCATAGTAGCTCGGTATCCAACTGAAGACCCTAGTAAGGGGAACAGGAACTGTTTCTCTCATGAACTCGATGGCTGGCTCTTTGAATCTCTCCCATACATGCCAGGGACTATCAGCCTGACTAGATCCCAGGGGAGGACATTGTAGCCAGCCCTGAGGAGACAAGATGAACTGGGGTCAGATGGAAGGGGAGGAGATCCTCCCCTGTATGTGGACTTGGAGTGGGCGAGGAGGAGATGAGGGAGGGATGGGGAGAGTGGGAGGGAAAGAGGGAGGGGGCTAAGCTGGGGATGCAAAGTACCTAACATCTGATTGATATAAAAATAAAAATAAAAAAAGAAATAATAAAAAAGTAGAACATATGCATAAATACATTACCATATGAATGCTAATACTCTGGAAAAATCTATTGTTTTCTATTTTTACAGTGTTAAAGATGGAACACAGGTGCTCATGCATGCTAAGCATGTACTGTACCACTGAGATATACCCTCAACTCTGTACTTTATGTTGTTTTTCCCGTTACTATCTCATCCAATGACCCATTCAGAATTCCCTCCGAAGGTACCTCTTTCCACTGGATCCTCATCTATAGAAACCCTTCCAGAATTGTGAGTGACACATTTGAAGTAACACATTTGCTGTAGAGATGATTGGGATCATTTGGAAGTTCTAATTAGTCTTGCCAGAGTATTAAGTCTTCCCCAACTGCTGTCTGAACAGCTCAGTATGGATGGATCCCTTCCCTCTAAGTATCTAAAATCAGTCACATGGGTTCCCACCTCAGGCTTTTCTTCCAGTGTCCTCATTTTCAGATCCTCTAAGATATTATGGTATGGATCAAGTGGTATGGTACCTTTAACCATACCACTTGAAGTATGATTCCCAGGCTAGTAGCATTTCCATCTTCTAGGAGCTTGTGCAGAGTCTCAAACTCCACCTCAGGCCTAAATAAGATTGGTGTTTAACAAGAACTTCAGACGAGTTGTGTGTACCTTAAACTTTGAGAAGTAGGCCCCTTGAGGGGGGCACATTCTTATTTGCTAACATGTAATATAACGGGTGCTCTCCAAATGGGAGATCATCCAGTGTTTCTGTGGTACACAAAGCAATGGTTAAAACTTTAGTATAATCATTCATTGGGGAATCTAATATTTATGGAAGTTGCTACTTTCTGAAAACTACTGTTACCTGGCACTTTGTAGTGGGAGACAAAGGTGAAAAATCAGATCACTGTAAACGTCTAAGACTTTCAGGTTCCAGTGGAAGAGTTGCCATAAGACATAAGTGATAAACAGTAAAATAATTATATGGATGGTATATAGGGTGGCTTGGAGGGCAAAGCTCAACTGGGAACAGTGGTTCCAGAAGCAAGAACCTGTCACTGGACTTGGAGGATTGAACACCAGCTCATCCCTGGATATGGTAGTGGGTATGTACTGCAATGTGCTGAGAGACAGGAGGCCTCAAAGTATAAGAGGCATTGGCATCATTAAGAGAGCTTATAATTAAAACAGAGCTCTTCAATAAAGCTCTTTTGAGCTTTTAATCTGATTAATTGAATTAAATGAGGCCCACTAATGCATTTCTAGAAAGTTCCCAGGTTATGCTGATGCTGCTAATTTGAGAATCCCTCGTAGAAAACCATTGGTTTTTGAGGAAATCTTGTGGATCTTGGAGCCATTTGGATTCTTTTAATTTTCACTTTTTAGCTTAATTTTCTTTCTGGTCGTTCTCTTAAAGAAACAGCGAGTGACAATATCGATCTTGCAAGTTGTTAAGAATCAACTTGGTATACTGACTGGTGCTCTCTGTGTTCTATTTTCTGTTCACATAATTTTGTTCTTCTTTATCAATGGGATAAAATTTCATTGTGAGCAAATACATCACCTAGACTAATACCATATCTTTGCTGTTCTGAATAGTTCAGCAATAAACAAAGTGTGCTAGTATCTCTGAAAGATGCTGGCTTACAGTCCCTTGGTATATACCCAGGATCTAGGTCCTATGATCATTTCATGTTTAGTTTTCTGATGAACCAACATTATCCCTATTTTACATTCCTGCCAGAGTAATTAACGGTTTGTTTTCTTGAAATTTCAATTAACATTTTTTTCTTAATGATAGCTACTTTGACTAAAGCAAGATATAGTCAAAGGATAGTTTAAATTTACATTTCACTGATGGCCAAGGAGGTGGAAAATTTTTCATGTTTGTTGGTTATTTGTACTTAAACTTTTGAAAACTATGTGTTCATTTCATTAGCCCATTTATTGACTGACTTGTTTGCTTTTTATTGGGTATTTACGTTTTTAGTTCTTTATATATTCTAGATATTAATCTTCTATGAGATGTGTAGCTGGCAACTATTTCTCTCCTTTTCTATAATCTGTCTGTTTATTCTATTGTTTGCTCTGCTGGACAAAAGCCTTTAATTCCATGCAAGTGTATTTGTCATCATAAAACAAGCTTGATGATTAAGAAACAGAACAATCTAGCATGTGTGAAGCCCTAGGTAAATCTCGAGCAAGACACGTGTGCATGCTTCCCCAACACATAGACCAAAAAAAAAAAAAAATCAAAAAAAACAAAACCTACGTAGAACAGATCCATTCTAGTTGATGTGTCGAGAAAGGTTGTTACAGAGCAGGAATATGTTTTTAATTAAATATTTTATTTTTTATATTAATTATAGTTTATTCACTTTGTATCGATGCTGTAGCCTGATCCCTCATCTCCTCCCTATCCCATCCCTCCTGCGTCATCTCCTCTGTAAGTCCATGGATAGGGGAGGTCTGAACCTAGCTTATCAGGTCTCATCAGAACTGGCTGCATTGTCTTCCTCTGTGGCCTGGCAAGGCTGCTTCCCTATTAGGGGGAGGTGGCCAAAGACCTGGCCCCTGAGTTCATTTCAGAGACAGTCCCTGTTCCCCTTACCAGGCTACCCACTTGGATACTGAGCTGCCATGGGCTACATCTGATCAGGGGTTCTACGTTATGTCCATGAACGGTCCTTGGTTGGAGTATCAGTCTCAGAAAAGACTCCTGTGCCCAGATATTTTGGTTGTGTTGCTCTCCTTGTGGAGATCCTGTCCCCTCCAGGTCTTACTATCTTTCCCTTCTTTCCTAAGATTCTCTGAACTCTGCCCAAAGTTTGTTTATGCGTCTCAGTATCTGCTTTGATATACTGCTGGGAAGAGTCAAGAGCAGGTATCTTTATTCAGTTAAATTTAGGATGTTTAGTGGCTATCTCTGACTCTGTTGTCTGCCTTTGCATCCCTTTCTCGTAGCTGGGCTGCCTTTTCTGGCCTCAGTGGGAGAGAATTCATTTAATCCTGTTTTGACTTGAAGGTGCCAGGGTGGATTGGTACCTCTTAGGGGCCTCCTGTTCTTGAGAAGAGAGAATAGAAGTGGGGAGGTAAGCTTGGGACTGGAAAAAGAGGAGGGAAGGGGCCAGGATCAGGCTGTAAAGTCATTAAACAAATACAAATAATTTTAAAAGGTGGTAGGGATCTGCAAAAAGGACCTTAAGTAATGTGATGAGCTCAAATATGGGATAAACATTGTGTCTTTGTCGTTTGAGGTTTCTATATTAGAATCAGGTGTTGTTTATCTTCTCAGTCACTGAAGTTTAACATAAATATGTCTGTGAAAAACCACATGATAATCTCCTTAGATGCCTGAAAAAGCATTTGACAAAATCCAACATCCATTCATGTTTAAAGTCTTGGAGAGATCAGGGATACAAGGCATATGCCTAAACACAATAAAGGCAATATACAGTAAGCCTATAGCCAACATCAACCTAAATGAAGAGAAACTTAAAGCAATCCCACTGAAATCAGGGACAAGGCAAGGCTGCCCACTCTCTCCATATCTCTTCAAAATAGTTCTGGAAGTCCTTACAAGAGTAATAAGACAATAAAAGGAGATCAAGGGGATAGAAATTGGAAAAGAAGAAGTCAAAGTAGCACTATTTGCAGATGATATGATAGTATACCTGAGTGACCCCCAAAATTCTACCAGGGAACTGCTACAGTTGATAAACAACTTCAGCAAAGTGGTGATATACAAAATTAACTCAAAAAATTTGTAGCCCTCCTGTATACAAATGACAAAAGGGCCGAGAAAGAAATTAGGGAAACAACACCATTCACAATTGCCACAAAAGACATAAAGCACCTTGGTGTGACCCTAACCAAGGAAATCAAAGACTTGTATGAAAAAAAATTCCAGTCTCTGAAGAAAGAATTAGAAGAAGATATCAGAAGATGGAAAGATCTTCCATGCTCATGGCTTGGCAGGATTAACATAGTAAAAAATGGCCATCTTACCAAAAGCAATTTACAGATTCAATGCAATTCCCATCAAACTACCAACATAATTCTTTACAGACCTTGAAAGAAAAATTCTTAACATCATATGGAATAACAAGAAACCCAGAATTGCTAAAACAATACTATACAATAAAAGATCTTCAGGTATCTCCATGCCTGATCGAAAGTTTTACTATAGAGTAACAATAATAAAAACTTCATGGTACTGGCATAGAAACAGAATAGTAGATCAATGAAACCAAATAGAAGACCCTGAAATAAACCCACACACATATGGACACCTGATTTTTTGACAAAGATGCCAAAACCATAAAATGGAAAAAAGATAGCATCTTCAATAAATGGTGCTGGTCTAACTGGATGTCTACATGTAGAAAAACACAAATAGATCCACACTTATCACCCTGCACAAAACTAAAATCCAAGTGGATCAAAGACCTCAACATAGAATGAGACCCATTAAATCGGTTAGAAGAAAAAGTGGGGAAGAGCCTTGAACTCATTGGTACAGGAGACAACTTCCTGAACAGAACACCAACAGCACAGACTATAAGAGCAACAATCAATAAATGGGACCTCATGAAACTCAAAAGCTTCTGTAAAGGGAAGGACACTGTCATCAAAACAAAATGACTGCCTACAGATTGGGAATCTTCACCAACCCTATATCTGACAGAGGGCTAATATCCAGTATATATAAAGAACTACAGAAGTTGAAAAGCAACAAATCAAGTAATCCAATTAAAAAATGGGGAACAGAGCTAAACAAATAACTCTCCATAGAGGAATATTGAATGGCAGAGAAACACTTAAGGAAATGCTCAATGTCATTAGCCATCAGGAAAATGCAAATCAAAATGACCCCGAGATTTCACCTCACACCCACCAGAATAGCTAAGATCAAAAACTCAAGGGACAACACATGCTGGAGAGGTTGAGGAGAAACCCTCCTCCACTGCTGGTAGGAATTTAAACTTGTAAAACCACTCTGCAAGTCAATCTGATGCTTTCTCAGACAACGAGGAATAGCACTTCCTCAAGATCTAGCTATACCACTCCTAGGCATATATCCAAAAGAGGCTCAAGTACACAGTAAGGACATTTGCTCAACTATGTTTGTAGCAGCTTTATTTGTAATAGCCAGAAGCTGGAAACAACCCAGATGCCCCTCAACTGAGGAACGGATACAGAAATTGTGGTACATCTACACAATGGAATATTACTCAGCAATAAAAAACAAGGATATCATGAAATTTGCAGGTAAATGGTGGGAACTGGAAAGGATCATCCTGAGTGAGCTATCCTAGAAGTAAAAAGACACACAGTGTATATACTCACTCACATAGATATAGATATATAATATATGATAAACCTACTAAAATCTGTACACCTAAAGAAATTAATCAAGAGGGAAGACTCTCGCTAAAATGCTCAACCCCCAACCAGAAAGGCAAAGAGGATGGAAAGCAGAAGAAGAAGGAAACAGGAAACAAGTTAGGCCTGTCACAGAGAGCCTCTGAAAGGCTCTGCCTTGCAGAATATCAAAGCAGATGCTGAGACAAAGTAGAGGCCAACTGTTGGGCAAAGTACATGGGATCTCACGAAAGATGTGGGAAATAGTAAGATAGGGAGCGGACAGGAGCTCCACAAGGAGAGCATCAGAACCAAAAAATCTGAGCACAGGGGTCTTTCCTGAGACTGATACTCCAACCAAGTACCATGCAAGGAGAAAACCTAGAACCCTTGCACAGATGTAGCCCAAGGCAGTTCAGTGTCCAAGTGGGTTCCATAGTAATGGGAAGAAGGACTGTCTCTGACATGAAGGACTGCTCTTTGATCACCTCACCGGGATGGGGGAGCAGCCTTACCAGGCCACAGAGGAAGACAATGCAGCCACTCCTGATGAGAGCTGATAGACTAGGATCAGAAGGAAGGAGAGGAAGACCTCTCCTATCAACGGACTTGGGGAGGTGCATGCATGGAGAAGAGGGAGTGGGGTGGGATTGGGAGGACAGGAGGGAGGGGTTTATGGGGAGATAAAAAGTGAATAAAGTATAATTAATAAAAAAAGTCACCTCCCAGATTATGGGTATTACTGGCACCACTGTTGCCTTCTTGATAAAATTTAAATGGCCTACTTCAAGAGCAGCCAACATCCCTTTACTCTACTGGTACATTGTATAAATAGCAATCATGGGCAATTAGTGTCTCTTATCATTTTTTCAAAATAGTGTGGTTGAGAATTGTTTAATATATTTTAATTTTCTCTTCCCAAATCATGTCAAATAAATTATATTTTCTTATGGCTTGCAAAGTTCATGCATATATTACTTCAACCATGATTGAAAATGATAAAGCAATTTTAAGAAAAAGAATACAAACCAGCTGCATTTTTATGAGCCTAAGACGGTTTTGCTCAGAAATTCCTGAGGAAAAATGTCTTATGTTCTTAAGAAAAGACATTTAATATTTTGATATAGTGAATGTTAGGTTATCATATAACATTAAACAGGAATTTTCAGTGTTCTTATTTTTCTGTTCCTTGTCTACCCATGCAACCAATGTCACACACATTTACTGCTTTAAAATACTTTAAACAAACCATGATTCTGGATTTCCAGAGACCCATTAGCAAAATTGTAAGCATCCCTGTAAATTTCTTGTTCAGGTGCTCTGTGCTATCTGTTTCTAGGGCCAGAATAAAAAAGGTTCTAGCAGCATTTGGTACTTTGCCTGCTAAGTACCAGGGTCCTGTTTCCGTGGCTGAATCCAGTATGTTTAAAGAGATCATGAATTTACCAGGGGAAGGAAATATAGGAGGAGTTGGAAGGGGGAGAGATAAGGATGCAAATGATGTAAATGCAGAACTCGTGCATCAAATTCTAAAAAAGGTTTTTATAATTAACATGCAAAATAACATATCAGATTTGGATTTAGAGTTCTTGGATGTAGATGTCAAACAGTTTGTTTAAAGGGAATGTTTGTCAGTTATATGATATTTAGAAACCAGATCAGCCTACTATTCCTTGAGACATCTCCTTTAGACAACACTTTGCTCTCATTTCACTGTTTTCTTCTATATCCCGTTGAATTTCAAAACCTCTGCAGGGCAAGTGGTCACAAGGCAGAAGAAATCAAATTATAGCCCCAATTGGTGATCTTCAAAGACTGTTTGTAGATCATGGGTGCTGACAGAAATTTACACCCTGGAGCACCTTCTTCTAAGACCTTTGGTCTTCTTGGGGGTTCGGTTTCTATTCACTGCCTACTCACAAATGATTTCATTTCACCTGGCTACTCAGGATGATGCAGCCCTGAGTCCCAAAGATTTGGCCTTTTTGAAACCACAGCTATCTTCCAGAGCCAAAATAGGTGAAAAGAGTTTAAAACCTGCCTATTTGGAAGAGCAGCTGTGAGGAAGTGTGAGTATGTAGTGAACTAGATTGTGGGAGCAGAAGTTGTTGGTACCTCATCAAAGAATCCTCATTTCCACTTACTTAGACCTGATACTTTCTTATTTCTAGTGCCTGAGCCTTCTCCTGGGGGATTTCCTTGGCCACTAGAGTGAAGTAGGTATAAACATAAAGCATAGTGGAGGTGATGGGCAGTTAATGAATAGATGAGTAGTTCTCAGCCAGTAAGTAGCAGAAGAGGGTATGTGATCCCCCCGCCCCCTAACCAGTCCTAATTTCTGCAAGGATAACTTTTAGGTGTTGTCCATGTATGAGACTTATTAAGAATACACTCCAGTTGTGATGGCATGAATATGTTCTTTAGCTCAACATGAATGAGATTTCTATCCTTCTGATCTCAAACACTACCTTCTATTCTGGTGCTTCCTGGCTCATTTTTCATATACTTGTCACAGCTTTCCCTTCTGAGAGATCCAGGCCTTAAGAGTTAAAAAATGGATGTGTTGGTGAAGATCCTTTCCCAGACTGTATTCTGTCGTTTTGTTCAAAAGACAGTGTCCTTTGCTTTACAGAAGCTTCAGTTTCATAAGGTCCCATTTATTGATTGTTGATCCTAGAGCCTGTGCTGTTGGTGTTCTGTTCAGGAAGTTGTCTCCTGTGCCAATGAGTTCAAGGCTCTTCCCCACATTTTTCTTCTAACCATTTTAGTGTGTCTGGTTTTATGTTGAGGTCTTTGATCCAATTGGATTTTGTTTTATGCAGGGTGATAAATATAGATTTATTTTCATTTTCCTACATGTAGACATACAGTTGGACGAGTACCATTTTTTGAAAATGTTACCTTTTTTCCATTTAGTGGTTTTAGCTTCTTGGTCAAAAATCAAGTATCCATAGGTATGTGGGTTTATTTCTGGGTCTTCAATTCAATTGCATTGATCTACAAGCCTGTTTCTATGAGAATACCATGTAGTTTTTATTATTATGGCTCTGTAGTACAGCTTGAGATCAGGCATGGACATACCTCCAGATGATCTGTTGTTATACATTATTGTTTTTGCAATTCTGGGTTTTTTTTTTATTATTCCATAAGAAACTGAGAATTGTTCTTTCAAGATCTATAAGGAATTGTATTTTGACGGGAATTACATTGAATCTGTAAATTGTTTTGGCACGATGGTCATTTTCACTATTTTTTTTAAATTTATTTATTTTTATATCAATCACAGGTTAGGTTTTTTTGCATCCCATCTGTAGCCCCCTCCCTCATTCCCTCCCACCCTCCCCAACCCTCCCTCAACTCCTCCCCTCCCCCTCCAGGTCCACCAACAGGGAGGATTTCCTTCCCTTCCATCTGACCCCAGATCAGCTTGTCTCCTCAGGGCTGGCTGCAATACCCTCCCCTGGGATCTAGCCAGGCTGTTACTCCCTGGCATGTATGGGGGAGGGTCGAAGAATCAGCCATCAAGTTCAAGACTGAAACAGTCATTGTTTCCCTTACTAGGGTCTTCAGTTCGACAATGAGCTATCATGGGCCACATCTGAGCAGG
>JAQQSO010008244.1:0-10109 GCA_028658305.1 Pachyuromys duprasi
TCCCAGGTGAATCCCACTCCCTCATTCCCTCCCCATCCCACCCTCCCTCCCTCGTCTCCCTGCCCCTTTCCAAGTCCACTGATAGGGGAGGACCTCCTCCCCTTTCATCTGGCCCTGGTTTATCAGATCTCTTCAGGACTGGCTGCAAAGTACTCTGTGGCCTAGGAGGGCTGCTCTTGTGGAAAAGTGGGTGAGAAGGAGAAAAGGACCTGGAGGTAACAGGAGCTCCACAAGGAGACAAACAGCCAACCAACCAGGGTCAAGAGGGGCTTGCAGAGACTGAAGCACCAACCAAGGACCATGCATAGACTGGACCTACGTCTTTTACACAGATGTAGCAGATGGACTGCTCAGGATTTATATGGCTTGCTTAGTAAAGAGAGCGTAGACTGTCTCTGTCAGAAACACTGTTGCCTGCTTTCAGGTCACTTCCCCCTGGTTGGGCTGCCTCACCAGGCCACAGGGGAAGAGGATGAGCTCTGTCCTGATGTGACTTGATAGCGAGGGGTGGGTTGGTGGGGTCTCCCCTTCTTTGAGGAACAGGGGGGAAGAGATGGAGGAAAAGGGAGGGATGGTGGGACAAGGTGGAGGTAAAGGAGGGGGCTGCAATTGGGATTGGGATGTAAAGTGAATGCATAATTTAATTAAAAAAATAACTAAGCTCCATCTCCATATGCCTTCTAAATCTTGTCATTAAGAAGCTGTCTCAGGAGCAGCCTTCTATTCTGTTCTCTTCTCGGACTTTTTCTTTGTTGCAATGCAGGGCCATAGTTTGCACAGTCAGAAATTTCCCACATCCTCCCAGTCATCAAGCAACTCAAACACACTTATGAAACACATTCTTAGTATAGAGAGTAATAGTGCAGACTCAGAGTCCAGAAGTTCCTCCTGGGAATTTCCTGAGCTGGTAACATAAGCATGAAATGATCTTGGTATTTGGCTAACACTTGCCCTCCTAAGGGTGTGTGCTAACTATGTAAATCAAGTCATTGGAAGAGATCTGCATTGCTCAAACTAAAAGTCTAGACATGCAAACTAATTTGAACTAAGTCCTGTTGAAAACTTATTTATAATAAAAGCCTAGACTTCTCCCTCTCTGTCTTCTACTTTTGATGAGTTAAAAATAATATTACACATTGTCACAACGGGACAAGAACACAGAATATGATAATAATAAAACTATACCAAGTATTTGTTATGCTATTAATTTAAGCAATTTATTTGAGTAGAACAACACATTTAACACTTACAAGAACTATTTAAGACAATAACACCCCTTTTAAAAAGCAACGAAGGCATAGAAAAACTTACTAAGTTAGTTTATTTTTATATGTTAAAAAGTAGATGGCCTGTACATCTTTATATATTAAAAAGTACACGGGGTTTACTAATTCAGTTTGTTTTTATGTTATAAAGTACATGGAATAAAAATGATATTCAGTGGTTAGCAATGTGATCAAAGAGACATACTGTGAATCATGAAACTCTATTTTAGTCTACCCTGCCTGGTTCATGTAGAAATCTCAAGTTTAATGGTATTTTAACCTTAACCCTAATAACATATGTTATATATTTTACTTATTGTGTGGGTTTCGTTTAACACAATTGCATCCTGTTTGATTTATGATCTCTGTGAGTGTCCCTGACTTCCTATGCCATGGTTGGCTTCGGTTGTTCACTTGACTTACCTGGGAAAAGGAACCTCAAACAAAGCAACACCTCTATCAGATTAGCATGTGGAGACATTTTGATTGCTAACTGTTGTAGGAGGACCCGCCCCACCGTGGGTGGTTCCCTCCCTAAGCAGGCAGGCTGGGCTGTAGAACAAAGACAGCTGAACCGAAGTCTGGAACGAAGCCCGTCATCAACGTTCCTTCATGGTTCCTGCTTCAGTTCCTTCTTCAAGCACATTCACTGTTTCCCCTCAGCGATGAAACTACAAGCCGAAGTCAACCTTTCCTCCCCAAGTTCATGGTGTTTATCACAGCAGCAGGAACCTAGAACCTCTTGGGTTGGCTTTACTGTAGTTTCCCAGAATCCAAAAAAAAAAAAAAAGCTAAAATCATGGAAGCCACATATGAAGCTTGACTACAGAAATGTACTAACTCTTCAATATTACCTTAGAGTAGCTGAAGTTGCTGTTATTTCAGTCCATAAATCCACCCCTCTTTCTAACCCAAATTGCATGAATCTACCTGATCTTGCTGCCACCTGGGTACATGATTCTGTCAGTAAATATTCCAACAGACTGTACTCTGTGCAATCATAGGCGAACCTGTCTTTCTCATTGGTCTTGGAGCACTCGCAGGTGGAGGGGAGGGGCCATTTATTTATTTATTTCAGTTTATTCACTTTGTATCCTTTCTATAGCCCCTCCCTCAACTCCTCCCAGTTCCACCCTCCTTCCCTCTTCTCGCCCTATGTCCCTCCCCTGGTCCACTGATAGGGGAGATCCTCTTCCCCTTCCCACTGACCTTAGATCATTAGGTCTTACCAGGACTGGCTGCATCCTCTTCCTCTGGCCTAGCAAGGCTGTACCCCCCAGGGGGAGGTGATCAAAGAGTCAGTCGCTGAGTTCCTGTCAGAGACAGCCCCTGCTCCCTTTACCAGGAGACCCACAGGAAGACTGAGCTACCTATGCAGTGATACTGGCTTGTTTGGGAACACACATAATAAATGTAGCTACTGTTTCCTAGTACAATATTCTGACAAATGTGTCGTTTCAGAGACTCCCCACAATGATCAAGATGATGAATAGTCTCTTCACTCCCAAAATTTCCCTCATGCCCTTTCAAGAAATAACAGAATAAGAATAAGCTTTTCTGTGCCCAGTAGAGGAACGTTGTGCTAAATCCAGCCTTGTCTCGTAAGAATCTCACCACTTCACCTTCCTTAGGATTCTAATTTGCATAATATAATTTCCACTTCTGTACTTGTAAGATGTGTGACATCATATTTAAAGTAAATTTCTTATGGGTATCATGTGTGTGTGTGAGAGAGAGAGGGAGGGAGATGCTAGCAACTTAAGGGCTTGTACATTCTAGTCAAATGCTTTACCAGTAGGTAGTACCTCAGTCTTCAGTGATTTGAGACTGAATCTCAGTAAAGAGTTCAGGCTAACCTCAAACCCTTTATCCTGCTGCATTGCTCCCAGGGATGGAGATTAGAGGCATATGTCATCCTGTCTCTTTTTTTGTTTTGTTTTGTTTTTTTGGACTATTCATCTGTTCTTTGTTCCCTTTGTTCATTCATTTTTTTTTCCTTTTTTGAGACTGGGTTTCTTTGCGCAGCCTTTGCTGTCCTGAAACTAGCCTTGTAGACCAGACTGGCCTCAAACTAACAGAGATTTGTATGTCTCTCCCTTTGGAGTGCTGGGATTAAAAGCATGAGCTATCACTGCCCCAGCTCCTGCAGCTTTTTAAAAGCCTGTTTCATTTTATAGTCATTCTTGCCTCATTTAGAGGTATTTGCTTTTATTGTGACTCCAAAATATAGGATTGGAGACTACTTTATGTTCATTGTTGATTATTTCCACATCTTGTTCGTTGATTATTATCCACATCATTATTCGTTGATTATTTCCACATCTTGTTTTATTTTATAAGTGGTTCTTTTAACAAAAAGCAAATGTTGACTCTTTTCCATTTATAGGCTAAAGTCAGGTTCATTTACCTGAAAATGTCAAACACTGATGTCCTTTCTGTCTCCCTCCCCCAATTCTGTCTTTAAAAACATGAAAGATATTTGCGTCTCCGAGTGTTATGTCAATAGGTTGTTTTTTATTTGCCTTGAATTAGAAGCATGAAAGGATCTAACGATTGCTTCATGATGGTTAGGTAATGTTTTCCTAGAAGTAAACTGTTAACATACACGAAGGGCAAAGATCTCTCATCTTGTCCATTAGTGTTTCCATGAAGTTAAATCTGAAAACTGGCAAAATAATGTAGACATACCAAAAAATTCTAGGACATTAAAAAAAAAAAAAGATGATCCAGGGGACAGTGTCGTTGCCAAATGATGTGTAACAAGTGAGCCTGGTTAAATAACTTGTCTAAGGATATATTCTGTGCTTTGGACATGCCCAATAAACTTTCAAAGCCATAAAGAAAATTCTCTCATAATAGGTTTCTAATATAGGACATCCAGAGATTAGTATTTTAATCTAAGTATTGGATTTAACAGATTTAAGATTAACAACACAAATATCTGGGTTGTAGAGCTTTGTTCAGTATTGTGGTTTAGTGTTCTCACTGCTACAACCCTGGAAGAGAGCAACAGGGCTGAGGACACAAACCTGTGTAGAAAGTTGTATGTTAAAGAAATATCAAACTTTTGAATGAATGGGTTAAAATCTCCTTGTGGCTAAACTGGAAGACTATATATGATGACATTATATTTTCAGAAAGTGTTTACATTTTAATTTAATTGTAATCTGTTAAATTTTTGACAAGACACTACTCAAAGGAAATCTTGAAATGAGACATTTCTCAGTTGTTTAAGATCTGTCCTTGCTAAACAACTAAATTGATGTTTGGCTTTGATGTTGGAAGCTCAAAAATGACAAGCATCATTAAACATAGTCACTTTTAGCTGAACTGGGTCCTGTGTGGACCCAGCATCCTTTAGTTGGGGAAGGTGTCCATATAGCTGTATTTTTCTTCTGAGGTAAAAATCATTACCTTAGTATATTTGTCACTGTTCAAAGTCTGTAGTGAAGCATGAGGAGTTTGATGGAAACCTTGAGCTTATTTCAGGTAGGAGCTGGGTCTCTAGTAATAAGACTTCACTAAACCTACAAGAGATATAATTACACAGGAAAATGGGCTATCAGGTGCACTGCCCAGTGGGGTCTATTAGTGCACACAGTCACACATGTTAAATATTGAAAGGAACATGTTAATTAAATGGGTTTTCAAAGAAAAGCTGTGTTTTTTACTCTAGTTAAGAAATGTCAGTACCTCTGTGGCATTGTTCTGTGTTGACTGACTGTCTTAAATTTACTGGTATAAAATATGGCAAGAGTATATTATTAAAATGTAAGCGTCATTTTCTCTGGTTGAATACTTCCCTTATTTTTATATTTGTTAATTTGAATTATATTTGATTCAAGACATTGGTAGGGTTAGAGAATTTGGGATTTCTTTTTTATCTGTTATTGCAAGTGGTCTGACATACTAACCTACATTAGTGATAATAATCAGCTATAGAATAATTTTTCTCAGAATTATTATATATCATTATTCCAATTACTTTGATGTATTTGTTGGTAACATCAGTATCTACGTTGTATTTCTTTTCTAATGTTTCTGTTTCTGTCATTCATAATGTCTCTGCATTTTAGAACTTCACAGGTAATACTCTAGTCATTGTCTTCATATTGATCTCCTTTCTTCTATTTAATTATTACTATTTCTAAATCTTTTGATCAGCTTATTTTTAAACTTAATCCTTTCCTGCTGCTTATCTGACTCATCTTCTTATGCCAGTCTGTTCTCTTTAGAGAGAGTCTTGCTTCTGTTTTATGGGAGTCCTGTTCACCTATAATATACTAACGACATTTGGGTTTGATTGTTTGGAGCAGTTACTTTTTTGTTTTGTTTTTGTTTTGCTTTAAGAAATGGTTTATACGACAGTATGCTTATCCTTTGTCTTCAAGATAATTTATTATTGTCATTATTATTATTGGTATTGGTATATGGCATAAATTTGATTATTTTTACATCTTTAAAAAAGAGAACTATCCATGCGGAGTGGGATTTGTTACAAATACAGGAGGGTTTTTCTCCTGTGCTGTGTTCTGCCCGTATCATAATTGGCAGCTCTTCTTTCAAATGTTTAGAGCGTAAGCTTATGGATTAGTTATCCATAAAGAAATAACAGTGAAATTAACTTTTATGTACTTCTGCCCCCACCCCAGCCTAATTCTCTGAAGTTTATTTTACTTTATTTTTACCTTTTATTAGGTATAGCTGTCATTTGTGCTTAACATTATTATAAAGAATTTGTCCGAGGTGATAATACTTCTGTGTTGATACTACATGCCATTGGCTTCTTATAGATATGCTGGGCAGGAAGTGCAGGCTGAGAGACAGAACTCAGTTGAGAGACAGAATGTAGTACCCATGTCTGAAATACCTAAGGAAGGAACAATGGGTTTCAGGCCTATACAATCCTATCATCCCATAACCAGGAAACAGGTGGTGAAATAGAGCAAAGAGTTCTTGTATTAATTAGGTCTCTAAAGCGCACACTATGTTAGATGATTAAAATAACAACAAGAATAACATCAACAACAAAACCCATGGAATTCGTCAGCATATCATTATAAAAGTGATTAAGAAATTAGGAATTTAAGATAAATAGTTTTACATAAAAATATTTCCCTTTAAACACCTGAAGGCAACATAATAAATAAATAAACATTAGAAGGATTCTTTTAAAAGTAATAAATGAGACAATAAGACAATGTTAGTAAGTAACATTTGACCTTGAATTGAAACATTTAGACTGTGTAATGATGTAGGAAAATTTAAATTGAAAAGAAAAAATACTTAAAGTGCCATTAATTATATATGATATATTCATTTACATTGAAAATTGTCCATGAATTATTAAGAAGAATAAGACAGGATCTCATTTTTTCAGGAGTTTAACATGCAAGAGTTAGTGTAGATACAAAGGCCTTCACTGAGGTTTCAGAAAGCTGCTGAAGCCAAGCAAGGGGTGGCAGCACTGGGTTTCCTACAAGACCCACTGTATGAAGATAAACTCTAGACAAAGAGAAACTGCAGGCATGGAGTGGAGCTAGTCTGAGCCAGACGACTGTGTCACAGCAACCAAAACCAGAGGACTGGAACTGCCCAAATCTTTTTGGAGCCTAGAGAGTGTCACCAAGAGCCTCAGCTAGAAGGCGTGGAGCTGCAGGGGCCCATGCTTGAATGACCATCTAACTTTGAGCCCAATCTTTCCTGCTCCTTAAGCAGAAAGATAAGCAACACAAAATAGAGGACTAAGAGTGCACATAGCCAATATAGCAGGGTTACAGGGAGAATGAGAAGCTGAGCTGGAAGAAGTAGGGGCTAAGGGCAGCAAGAATAGCTGAGAAGGGTCAGATAAGCAGCATGGACTCTGAAATGTGTAACAGGTATTTAGGAGGTTGAGGGGGCCTGGAAGCCAGCATGTGCTTTGACATGCTAATAGGCATCACAGATAGCCATTTGTTCCTTTTGCCAGTAAAAAGAGGAAATGGCTCCTTTTGGTAAAAAGGGAACTTGCTTCTCAAGTTTCTGAGGAATGCTGGCTGTTGTCTAACTGCCAGAATTTGGGTAAATGGAGTTTTCTTTGGCCCTGACAACAAGCAGGCACTCTACAAACTGGGCAATATCCCCAGCCTCTAAAAACTTGTTTGTAAATGAAGAAAATATAAATTAATGACAGTTTCAAAAATGTAATGCTATGCTTTCCAATCAACTAATAGGAAAAATAATAAGTTTCAATGATCTCTTTTACAGTTTATAATGATGTTACTGGCCAAATTCTATTCACACTTGCTCCAATAAATTGCCTAGAAAATAATATGTTGCAAAGGACTAAAACTTATCTAGAAACTATTCATGTACAGTTCTCATATAAGATTCTGTTTCTTCTATAAAATGAATATGGAAATATCATATTTATCTGAAAGCCCAAGTAGACCAGAGTCTTTGTTGGAATTGGATTTCCCAATGGCTTCAGATTTGTTCTCTTAAAATTAATACAGATGATTAAGCCTTGTGAAATGTTAGAAATTTGTTTTATGGTTGGGGCAGGCTTACATTACAACATAGCTTTGCACGATAGTCTTAACTTAGCACGTTTTATCTTTGGGATACTTATAGACTGCTGTTTCTTCCTTGGTAAATATTACATGATGCTTTTTCCCAATAAAAAGGCAACCTTAGTACAAGTAATATGGCATTTCAGCAATCCCTGGTGGGTAAGAATGCCACAGTATCATTTGTGTTGCGATCTTACTTTTTGTATTTATGGAAATCAGAAAACAGATTTCCTGAGATGATTCTGACAATGCACAATGGAGTGGCCCAGACTCAAATAGAATGCAAGCAACAAAGGGTGTTTATTCTGCAGAAGTCCAGCATGCTGGGGTCACCACCTTTACAATATGGCTGCTTCCCCCAGGGGAGCTTGCAAGCCCTTCTTAAAGACAGAAAGGAGAATTCCTACTGTGGCTATGTGACCTCGATTGGGATGACCAGTGCCCATGGAGGTTATATAACTCTGGTCAGGACTTAGTTGCTTTTCAAACAGGTAGTTAAGCAATCTTATCTTCCCCAGGCCAGATGTCTTGGCTGTTTCTGATTGGTTGGCCTCTCTCTCCCTCTCTCTCTCTCTCTCTCTCTCTCTCTCTCTCTCTCTCTGTGTGTGTGTGTGTGTGTGTGTGTGTGTGTGTATGTGAGTGTGTTTGTTTTTCTCTTTTCCCCTTAGGCCTGTTCTGTCTAGCAAGAATATAAAGCCTGTCATGGAGTTGGTCTGGGTTATTAGCCTGGCTCTTTCAATAACACTGTAGAACACTTTTTCTGCAAGAAGCCAATTTCTTCGGTAGTGAACTACGAATGTTCTCACAAACTTAGCTCAACCTAAATCTCTTTCCTCAGTTCTTTAGAGAGTTCTGTAAGCATCTAATTCCCTGTATTCAATCCTGTTCTGTTAAAACACCTTCAGTGTTTTCTTCAGTCTTCAGTAGATACTGAATTAGTAATTTCTTTCAGCAACTAGCTGTCTGCTAGTCATTGCTTAAAGCTTATTTTGATATTTTATACACAAAGGAAGAAGAAATCTTTAAGGATTATAAGCACAACAATAAGAAACAAAAGCCGCTGGCCATGGGTGGTGCATGCCTGTAATCCCAGCACTGAGGGAGGCAGAGACAAGCAGATCTCTGTCTACAAAGCTACAAAGCTGAGTCCAGGACAACCAAGGCCACACGAAGAAACAAGCAAGCAAACAAACAAACAGCAAAACAAAAACAAAAAAGAAAGAAAGAACAAAGTCTTATCAATATACAAATGAAAATAACCCATAATGATAAGCAGACCTGAGGATGCATTGAAAGAGCATGCTCTATGTATATTTCTTAGCATCACTCTTCTCCGCTTGACAAGAAACACAATTATTTTTACTCTTGCATTTTGAGTACATCAAGCACTTAAATGTTCCCCTAGACCATTACATGGGGGTTTTCTTCAAACGCTAAAGAGAAATCTAAAAATTTGTCTTATCTTGCCATAACATAGTCCATGAATGAAGTTGTGTGAGGAGAATTCTTGTTATTATTATTTGGATGATGTTTCCAAGCATGGGTTAACTGTATATAGTTTAAACTCATGTGGCCTTTGCTCATTTGGCCTTGCTAAGCCCTCAGAATGCCCTCAGAATATAAATTGTTTGATGTTCTGAATAAAGTTGGCTATTTCAGGAGGCCTTAACCTGTCTCATTTTTAGGTTCCACTCTCCCAGGTAACAGCTAAATGTTCATGTGATGGGAATGAAGAGGGTACAATTTGCAAAGAGAAAAAAAGTTTGGATAATGACCTGGAAAAGACCACATAGACACTTTTTTTATTTTTGGTTCTTTGTTCTCTGCACTCACTATTTTGTTCATTCTTTTGGTGCTTGCTGTGGGGGCACCCTCTGTGGATTTCATATTGTGCTAAACAATGAGCATGAACTATATTGCATAGTAAAATAGGTACATCAAGAATTTGTGTTCCTAGGAAGGAAACAGATATGAAACAAAGAATTTAAAACATATTTAGCTGACTTATGACATGTGGACAAGACCTAAAATGATAAGATGACACATCTGCAAAATTCTGAATTGCTCCCTTGTGAAGTAAATGCTAACTGACAGAAGAAATTAATAAAGGATTGAGAGGAGAGAGCTTTTTAAAATTTTTCTCAAGAGCTATTGCACGCCAGAACCTGGAAACAACCCAGATGTCCCTCAGTTGAGGAATGGATACAGAAATTGTGGTACTTTTACACAATGGAATACTATTCAGCAATTAAAAAGGAGGAAATCATGAAATTCGCAGGCAAATGGTGGGACC
>JAQQSO010008245.1:0-10109 GCA_028658305.1 Pachyuromys duprasi
CATCCATCCATCCATCCATCCATCCATTCATCCATCTATTCATCCATCCATTTATCCATTCATTCATCCATTCACTCATTCATTGTGCTGGTGATAGAACACAGGGTCTTAGGCAAAAGATCAGCCACTAAGCTCTGCCCCTGGCCAATTTCTTTCTAATGGGTCACAACACAGACATCATGTTGTTGCTGCTGCTGTTGCTGATAATTAAATGAAGAATGAGAAAGAGGGAGAGAGAGGGGAGGGGGGAGAGGGGAGGGAAGGAGAGGGGAGGGAGACAGGGGGTGGGGGTGGGAGGGAGAAGGCCCCTCCAGGGCCCATCTGCTGGGAACTCTCGCCACCCTCAGGGGTCCAGGGGGCCTTTTTGCATCCTCAGGGGTCCACAGGGTCTTTTTTTGCATTAGTGGCTTCTGCTTGGGTCTGAGAACGTGTAAATTACTGTGCTCCAAGCCAGTGACACAAGCATTGGAACGACCCAGGAAGCGTCACTGGATGCAGAGTAGGGATGTACTGATGTCTTGGATGGCACAGTGCAGGAAGCTGGTCAGTGGACGAGGCTCAGGAGACATCTGTCCTCTCTCAGCGCGGGGATGAGGTGTGCATCATCTTCATCTCCCCTGGAAGAAGGGACAAGCAAAGACGAAGGAAGAGTCCAGGAGACCAGCAGGGGACAGAAGGACTTCTTTGGAGACTAAGACTTTAGCTAACGCTGGGCAGCACGGGGCCAGGGAAAGGTGAGGAAGGGTGCTAGAGGCTGGCAAGCACATAAGCAGCAGTTCAGGGCAGGACCAGCAGATGCTTCTGCTGTGGGCTGTGAAGAAGTGCTGAGGGAGGGGAAAGGAGCAGTCTACAAAGAAATGAACAGTCTTCTCATTTCAAGACCAGGACAGCTGTCCTTTGACCTTCACACATATAGACAAGCCCACCAGCTCGCACATATTATACACTCACAATAATAAATAAAAGTTTAAACCATTGTAGTGGTTTAATAAGAATAGCCCCCATAGGCTCATATATTTGAATGCTTAGTTATCAGGGAGTGGCACTACTTGGAAGGATTAGGAGGTGTGGCCTTGTTGGAGTGGGTGCAGCCTTTGTTGGAGTGGGTGAGGCCTTGTTGGAATAGGTGTGGCCTTGTTGGGGTAGGTGTGGCCTTTGGGGTAGGTGTCGCTGGGGGGTGGGCATTGGGTTTCAAGAGCTCAAGGCCAGCCCAGTGGCTGTCTCTTCCGGTGTATCTGGATGTAGAATGCTCAGCTACCAGTTCTGCACTCTGTGCTGCCCTGCTCCTACCCTCCTGAGAATAACCTAACCCTGAAACTGTAAGCCCACAGTTCAGTGCTTCCTTTATTAGAGTTGCCTTGGCCATGGTGTTTCTTCACAGCAGTAGAATACTGATAAGGTGCCATTCACTTATGTGTTTGACCTAAGCCATTTTGTGTGTATGTATGTGCTTGCACACATGTGCCCATGTGCATGCTCCTGGGGGTGCATATGTGAGTATATACTTGTAGAGTTAAAAGAAAAATTTAGATGGCGAGTTTTAGGAGCCTTACCGCTTAAAAAAAATCCTGTGTTTGCGCATACTGTTCCTGTGACATGTGGGGGTCAGAAGGCAGCTCTAGGGAATCATTTCCCTATTGCCATCTTCCCGTAGGTCCCGGGGATTGAACACAGGCTGCCAAGCTCCTATAGAGAGTGCCTTTACCCACTAAGACCTTTTGGCAGTTTTCGCCTTGTTTTCTGAGACAGTCTCTCACTGGCCCAAGGCTCACTGTGTGGCCGGCTAGTGACCTAGTAGATACAGTGTAACCAATCACTTCACGCTTTTGCCTCTGTAACTTCCTGTCATGGTAGACTGGATTCCCCAGAACTGTGAGCCAAAACAAATCCTTCCTTCCTTAAGTTGATTTTGTCAGTTTCAGTCTCAGTAACAAGATAAATATTTAATAAATACTGAGTCATCATTTTAAATCTCTTCTTGAAAGTCAGATCTCCATCCTGGGTGCTGTGTCTGGCTTTGCTGGTTGCCCCTGCAGGTCTTGATATGGCCACCTCGTTGTACACTCCTTGTGAGCAGGACCTTGAGCAAGCAAGACCATGGCTTGACTAAAATGATGTTTTACCTTCCACTCTCTTTTTAAAGCTGCAATGTAGGCTCCATTCATTTCTTCAGCTCATTCTCTGATCAAGAAATTAGGCAGATTTTCAAATCACTCAGGCAAGGTCCTTTGGTCCATACCTTAAAACTCCAGCCCTAGGGAACAGTAGTATTCTGAATGTGACTCACTATGAGTTGTCTTTTCCTTCCTTGATTATGGCCTGTCGTAGGTGGAAATGGACAGCAGGGAAGGCCGATGTCTGTGTTCTTTACCTTGTGGTCTTCTTCTACCTCTATCTTGTTAACTGTAACTGGCCTCTCTAGAGTGGAGCACAGGGAGAGAGAGGAGGAGACAATGATGAAAAACTCTTCCTTGCCCAGCTCTGCCATGGGTTTAGTGTGTGCTCTGTGGACTTGGAAAGCGTTGGAAGTCAACTCTTGTTTTCCCCTCTATTATGTGAGGCCCTTGGCTGCCCCAGGACCTCCCTCCCTCCTGTAGTTCAGTCGAAGAGGCAACACTTTGTTCTCCAGTTTGTCTGGGCCCGTTCTCTCCACCCTTTCACCTAGTATCCCCTCTCACTTCTGCTCTTCTTCATCTCGGCAGACAGTTTGGTGTGGTCCACATTTGGCTCACAGAAATCAATCACACACCCAACAAACAGACCCCAGCTCGAGTTTCAGCAAGCGTCCTCCTTAGTTTCTGTTTGTGAATGTTCTCAGTTTGAGGGCGAGATACAGGTAAGTCACTGTTCAGCTACAGGGAAAAAAGATCATAGTCTCAGAGCGGTCCTATCAAAAGATCACCATTGGTTTTTAGCACATCAGGCCAGTATCCCATTATCCTTCGAAGGACAGGATTAAACCATAAGACACCTTTAGTATTCTATAAAAGTGTTCTTTCAACCATTCTCTCTTTTGTTGACTCTAGTTTCTTATATAGGCTTCAGTAGATGGTCAGCTAATGGCTGTCATTAGTGTTTGACCCTTCAACTCCTTTAATAAAACTTTTTGTTTTGACATAATTATAAATGCATAGGTATTCCAGAAGCGCTGTACTGGGAAATTTCATGAAATCTTTTCTTCTGATGTCAACATCTTGAAAAATGTTAGAGCAATATCAAGACTGGGAGCTTGACACTGGCTTCACAGAGGGCTTGTTTCGGCTTTACCAGTTGTCCACACATTCAACTGGGCCGGTGTTTGCGACTGATGGAGTTTGATCACGAGCGCTGGTCTATGTAACCACCACTGCAGTCAATATACACAGCTGTGCCCTCAGCTCAGAACCCTGTCCGGCTACCTGTCTGCAGCGCTCTCCACTCTGCTCGGTCCTGATCCGGAAACCACTGTGCTCCACGTCTCTGTCGTTTTCTTAGTTTGTAGGGTCATGCAGCATGTATCTTTTTTTATGTTGCCAGCCATATCCTTTTTGCAAATTCTATAGACAACCGTGTTCTGCTTTTTTCTCTCTGGGTTGTGTTGACCTAACTTCCGCAATGCTGTATTTTTATTTAAAGGTTTTATAAGCTTGACTAGTCTGAACAGGGGAACAGCCAGCTGGTGGTCTCCTTGGCTCCTCTATAGGCCAGAGTGAGGCTGACATTGGCTCCTGTCTGCCCCCTGGCTCTGCAGCTGTTACAACAACTGGTCTCATCATAGCTGATGGCTTCCCAATTCCACCCATGAATTCACCCGAAATTCTTCAGTGTATCACATCCTGTCTGGATGATTTATTGGTATCTATTTTGTCAGACAAGAACATCCAGTTCATTTGCCCGTTTTACTGAACGCTCCACCCTGCCCACTTCAAGGGCACACATCTTCCTTGGAAAGGGCAAGATATTCACTCTCCCTCCTATTTCTTTCTTTATTCCTCCATGCATGCAACAAATGCATTCAGTTTCTTGGTTTTGTTGTTGACATTTTGGGAAGTTTCTTCCAAGGTGCTCTTTGATGGATCATAGAGTTTCATAACAAGGAAGAACAATAAAAGCCTGGTCCAGAGAACAGTCTGAAGATGAGAAAGAGTGGAAGCCATGCAACCTGATCAGATCCATGGTTCATGTTTCCTTTCTGGTTATTTCCTCCTCTTCCTCAGCTGCTTCTTCTTCTCTCTTTTTAGCCTATTTATACTCATTTGAAATTTTGAACAACTTAGGCCTTAGAATGTGAACCTTCTCTAATTCTCTGCAGTGCTTGAGAGGGTGTGTGCAAATTCTGATACTTGCCCAGCTGACCTCTGGTTAATTTTATCTTCACTTTCAGAACCCAGAGGAGCCTCCAATATATGTGTGGGAGATGTTGCTCCTCAGCTTTGCACGCCTACAAAAAAGCTGACTTACCTGAAGTAAGTCAACATAAAAGAAGGAAGTGTTTCAGTCTATTGTTGCTTGGCCCAGTTGTTTTTGTCTGATTATGTATGGTATATGGTGATGTGAATGTGTAGTGAAGGTCTGTTTACCTCATGGTGGTCAGGAAATGAAAAAGAAGTAAGAGGAAGGAAAGGGAAGGAAGGGGGAAATGGCTTAACTTTCTTCTTCCCAGTTCCTAAAAGTTCCCTGTCTCCCACACACCACAGGCTCACTTTCACATATTTTACAGTACTGGCCTTTGGGGAACATCTAGGATCTGAATCACAATGAAGCCTAAGCCTGTTCAAATCAGGCATCCTGCCCTGCCCAGCGCCCTCTAACAGAGCGTGCTCTCATAAAGCAGTCTTTCCAAAATGCAGCCTTCTCAGAGGGTCTCATTTTGCCATCTCTGTTGGGAAATCTGAGATGTGACAAAGGCAGAACTGAAGGGTAGGGTGGGGTGGGGCAGGAAGCCCTTTTCATGCATTTTGGAGGCTGTGGAGCTGCTTTCTCCTCACCACCCTGCTGCCTTACTACAGCCTCCATTCTGAAAGCTGCACACACCGTAGTGTCATCCGGGATCTCTGTGTTCACACCTGCATCATGTGGTCATTTCTACTCCCCTGTCCACAGAGACCTCCAACAACTGGTCAGCCCCGGAAGCAAGGCCTTCAGCTTTTGCTCATTCTCCATCATCCTGTGCTTGGGCTGGGAGTCCTGTGGGAATTCAAGCCTAGTGTGCTCTGCCTTCTCCCCAAGGCCTGCTCCCTGGACTGGGGGTTCACACAATATGCTTTAGTGTTGAACATTCAGCATGTGCTTGCAGGCTTTCTGC
Source organism: Pachyuromys duprasi (assembly GCA_028658305.1). Taxonomy (NCBI): domain Eukaryota; kingdom Metazoa; phylum Chordata; class Mammalia; order Rodentia; family Muridae; genus Pachyuromys; species Pachyuromys duprasi. Next base: position 5,285 of record JAQQSO010008245.1, read on the forward strand.
TTCTACCCTGGATGCCTAAACTGGATCTATTATTCACAATGGCCAAGTAGTATGCGGGGGGGAGGGGGTTGGGGGGGCAGTGTATGTAGTCCCGACCTCCCTGGCCCACATTCCTTGGCCCATTTACTGAGGCCCCATCACAGCCTGTAGCAGGATGAGATCCTGTCCTCATTCTGCAATTCGAACACTCGGTCACAGCCTCATACTAGCACTGCTGTACGCTCTGCCTCTTGACCTTGACTTAGTCACTGAAGTGCTTTGGTGGTGGGATGAGCGTGGTCTGGACATCTACAGAAGACTGACAGGTGTCTGTGCTGCAGGTTTTCTCTCTTTCGTGCTATTGCGGACTGATGCTTCTGCACTCAGCAGCTCAGGCCCTAGACTGGGGCCGTGAAGGTCAGCTGCCCCTGTCCATGCAACACTGGGCACTGGGAAACAGCAGGCTTCCTGGTGGACACCACTGACTCTGTGTGCAGCAACTGATGCAGTACAGAATCCAAAGCGCTCACAGGGGCCCACCTCGTGCCGTCTCTCTAATAGCTTTTTTGGACCCTCTTGCCCTTACTGATTGCAGGATACCAGCTGTTCCTGCCTTGGGGCTGTGTGTGGGCTGTGTCCCCTACTGTATTGCCTTCTACTGGACCACTGCCGATGCCAAATGCAGTGAAACACACTGAAAGCTCAGTAAGTCCTGGCAAGGGCAGAGAGAAACTGTTATGGGGGTGGGCTGAGGGGTGACACCGTGCAGATTGCTGGAGGAGGCGAGACAGTAACTCATCCGCATCAGTCTGGGTGGAGGGAAAGGGACGTATTCAGAGGCTGTTGCGTTATCTTTGTGTTTCTTCCTGAATCACTGGTCTCATCATCTGAAATCTTCCTTCTTCCCTTCTTAGCTGAGGTCAGTCCTTTCAAGTCTCTCAGCTCCTCAGAGGAGGCTAGCGTCTCTACAGCAGATGGCCCCACATCCTGGTGACCTCCTAGCTTTCCAGGTATTTCTTAGAAACCATCTTGAGCCACTTAAAAATGTGAAAAGTTAGACATAGGAAAAGATGTATAGAAGGAATTAAATTACTCTGCCATTCATGTAAATATTCTGAAATTTTAACAATAACAAAACAACAACAGTAATAATGATAATAAAGAAGTGAAAACACTCTCTGACCAGCCGGTAGAGAGCCGAGAGTGTGTGTGTCCTGACAGCCACTGGGTGATAGCTAGGATTAATCACCCTTTTTTAGACACAGCCAGTAAAGAGTGAGGTCGGCTTCCCATGCAGACATGAGGACAAGCGTCACAACAGTCCCATGTCACCCGGGAACTCATTAGCCTGTGTGTGCTCAGGCTTCAGCACAGACCTCCCAGACATATTCCCTGGGGAATGGTGTGCAGAGTCAGTTCCAGAAGAGCCAATCAAGTCCTTGTGGCTGGTATCACTCGGCGTGCTCTTTATTAGGATGTCACAGGTAAATTTCTAAATTTGCTGTGAGCATTGCATTTGCTTTCTGACTCTAATGGGATGGGGAGTGCAGGCACCTGCTAATTCTTTTCCTTATTTCTGATGCTGCTCACACAGCAGCAGAAGAGAAATATTTAATACACTAATGAAGAAGTCTCTTCCCTGTTTTATTTGGAATAAAAATTTCTGAGCAATCTGAAGCTGACTGGTTGCTTTGTGTTGTTGGCATTGGAATCTGGGGTCTTGGGCACGCTGGGTAAGTGTTCCATCACTGAGCTATACCCCCAGAGTTGGAATGCTTCTTCCAGAGCACTACGGTAGTAGGCATTTTGGAGAAAATGGTGCTTTTTTTCCAGGAAAGCGCAGAACTATGGAATATGGGTACAATGGGTGTTAAGAAGAGGAGAGATGGCTTTAGGTCTTGAGGGCTGAGGACGTTGCCCCAGTTTTCAGTGACTAGCTTTTGTCCTGCCCGAAACTCTGCACACTCCATATTGCCCCCTGTGCTGTGCACTGCCCCTTGTGTCCCGTGTTCTTTCGTGTTATCAGCCTAGTGACAGCACCTCCAAACTGAGCCTGAGAGGCCAGATGGACCGGCCAGTCCTTGCAGGTGGGCTTGTGACAGCAGCTTCCTTTCTTCTTTAGCCTTTTAACAGTTGGGCTTTCAAATTCATTCATCACTTTCTAGGACTGAACACCTCCAACCTCTCCTCTCCGACATAGCTTCCCAGAGCCATGACTCTTTACTGTGTGTGTGGAGAGAGACAAAGCTGCTGAGCTAGCTGAGGTTAGCGCAGCACTGAGGCAAGTCCGGCAGGACAGAGCATGTTCTCCTCCCCTGTTTGAGAAGCTAGAAGATCTAGGAGTAAAATACCCTTCTTCCCTTTCCCCCAGAGGCTTGCAGGCCAGACCCATGACCAGTGCAGAGGTGCTAGTCTCCTGTTGCCCTGTAAGGCGCACACACACACACATGCACACGCACACACACACACACACACACGCACACTCATCCACACATGATTCTATAGCTATGTGTACATGAATGTACACAAGGAGAATATACCCTATACCCAAACACTAGTCCTGAAAATTAAAATGCAAGACACCATGATACAGTTTTCAGCATTTTTTCCCATAATTACTGTATTGACTGAGGTCAAGGGCTGCTGTAGTCTGGGAGTCAGCTCTTTGTTTCAATGTGGCCCTGGGAGCTGGACAGCAGAGGGTAATGTGACAGTCTCCAGGGCTTGGTATTGATGGTATCAATGACCAAACAAAGACATGTTCTTCTGCTTCCCACATTGGGAACATGGCCTTGTCTTCCTGGCTCACAGGGGATCCCTAAATCTGGAGGCCACTCTATGATGCCTCCCCACACCTCAGAGAGGACAGTGGCACAGTGGAGTCTGTCATGTGCTTCATCTTGGGCCACTGATGTGGTCCGTGCAAAGTGAGATCTGATTTGCCTTGTTGAGGGCTGGTTATTCTGGGAGGCATGTTGGCTGCTCTGCCCACTTCATCCATTCTGAGCTATTCCCTGGTCTCCATCTTTAGAGGCGGCAGCCAATTTGGAGTGCACAGATGCACACTCCCACTTCAGATTGCTTTTGCCAACACATATTACCTTATGTTTATTTGAGTTAAGGTTCATCTGCCTGCAGCCTGCACAATCCCCCAAAGCCTTTCCATGCACCTGGAGTTTCTTGTGAATCTTCTTGGCTCTTATTAGCTACAACAGTTTGGAGATGGCTGAACTCTCTGGGAAGAGCTCAGACAATTGTCGCCCGTTGCTCATGTAATGTCTGACCAGGTAACTGAGGCAGGGCTCACTTGGGGTGGGCAGGATAGCACTTCTTTCAGCTGGCCTGTCTTTTGCAGCGTCAGCTCTGGACGGGCACCAGGGAGCCTATCCTTGGGGTGTCCAATACAAGGACCTGAAGCTGTCAGATCCACAGGCCTTAGAAGACATTGTTCTGGGAAGTGTGTAAATAAAGGCCTCTTCTGCCTGGCACCCTTGGCTATTGCAGAAAGAAGGGACAGAAGAGGAAGTGAGCTCGGCCGGGCGTGGGGGATTAGGAAGCTTGCACTGCTGCTATGTTGTGCCTGTAAAATCACTGGTGATTAGTCCTGGGGAGGAAGAGGACAGAAGCATGGCTCTTTGGACTCCTCTGGGAGGCTGAGAGACCACCTCGGCCACATCCTGAGAGCAGAAGTGAGGAAGCGAAGACCTGTCCTCAAGACCCTCAAGACAGCTAGGACCATTTCCAAGTGCCAAGACGGGGGAGATGAAGTGTGCTGCTGCTGGTGGGAAGCAGTCTCTGTGAGCATGGCTGGTGTGTGGGCAGCAGCTCAGCGGAACGGATCCCAGAGTGTTCCAGTGAGCTAATCTTGTCAGCCTCAAGCTGTTCCACAGACAGTGGGTGTGAATCCAAAACCACCTTAGATGTTCAGATCTGTAATGTTTCTCTTAAGAAAATAAGAAGATACAGAAGATGCGCCAGACCCAAATGATTCTGTTATCCTGGGGCCAGCTACCTGGGAAGGCTGGCCTTGTGCACTGTGAGCTGCTAGGATAGAGATGTGGTATGTCTGGAATAGAGGTTGGTGTCTCTTCCCTGTCATCCACATTCCTGGATAAGTGTCTCTCTGTCTGTTTCTGGTCCATGCTTGGAAGCAGAGATCGGTAACATTCAGCTTCCTGTCCTGGACAGCTCTTCTCTCCTGCGGTCTCAGTGTCCATGGTATGTTGACTGTGTCTGCACAAACAGTGCACGTATAGAAACCAAAGCTTGGGAAAGGAGGAACCCTAAGTAAAGGGTGCAGTTCTGACCCCATCTCCTGACTTCTAACTAATCTCTGCTCTGCCAGCCATCTCCTGCCTCTCTGTCCTTCTTCATCTTCCCATGGCTGCAGGGAAGACCTGACGTTGAAGATGAGAAATGAAAACCGCCACCCAGGAGAATTCCATGGAACTGTCATCTGGTTGACCTTGGGTCTGTGTCAACCAGAAGTGGATCCAGAAGGTCAAGCCATGCTTGAAAGGGGGAATTAGGCCACACTGACTCATGGCAGCATCCCCAACCCCTTTTAAATAGGGGGTGGCTGTCTCAGCTTACTAGGGCGCTGTAACAAGGCATCACAGACCGTATAGTTTAAACATCAGGGATTTACTCATAGTTCTGAAGGCTCAAAGTGACAAAAGTGTTGGCAGGGCTGCTCTCTCCTGAGGACTGTAAAAGAAGAAACTGTTTCAGGCCCCCGTTCTTGGCTGGTTGGTAGCTGTCTTCTCCCTGAGTCTCCACACAGTCTGTACATGTCAGTCTTCATAGCCACTTGAGAGTGCACCTGCATGCATTAATAGCACACCTC